>LGRX02013674.1:0-35682 GCA_001247695.2 Cymbomonas tetramitiformis
TGTGCCCGGAGGCACTGCGTGATTGACGGAGTTGAGTCGTCGTAAGGGTATCGTGGGGTTGCACGGTGACAGTGAAATTGGGTTTGCGAATACGAGAAGAATGAGTACCAGATGTCCGGGGTGTGATAATATGACACTATGACAGTATGACAGTACAGTAGTATGACAGTCATGGTGACACTTGGTCAGAGCATCGGACTATGGTCGAATTCGGGTTCAGATTGAAGAGACGATGAAAATGAGTATCAGATGTCTGGGGGTTGATGATATGACCCGATGGCGGCATGACAGTATGATAGTATGACAGTACGACAGTACTGTATGGCCGTCACCGGGATAGTTTGTCAACGAGACATCAGAATCGAAGATGTAGTATTGAATCAGAAATGGAATGAATCGAGATATGATCGGGTCGAAACCGAACGGCGCATCGTGATATGACATCGGGTAGTTGGGTCGATGGACCGAGTTGCCTGAGTTGCAATAAGTAGAGCACTTGAGAAGTGTACGGCCTTCAGAACTCAGATCGTAACGAACGTTGACACCTAACTAATCTGGCCCTGTTCCAGTGATATAATGCAAAAAGAATATTGTACCTTTACATGTTCAAACAAAAACAACTTCTGAGTATATTAGTCTAGTGCCTCGGCACAATTGGTATCAGTGTGCTGCGAGTTCGCCCCTGCGCAACTCGCCCACGGCCTTTAAAGAACTTCCGCTATAGTACGGGGGGAGGGTTGTACTTCCGGCTACATGCGCGCAATTTTTACATCCGTAAGTACATTTTTTCCGTATACAACTACCGTCTTCTCTCGGAAATATCTTCAAAACATCATATTCCACTTCCTTAACACTGGGGGCTCAAACTGGCTTTTGGACCCAAGCATGCCTGAGTTTATGTAAAGTTGAAACTCTCGGGGAGGTCCTGACCTATTTTGGACATTATACTTCGATATCCGGGTCTATCATGACCTCACTGCAGCCATGCAAGTAGTTATAGAGCCTTAAAAGTGGCAAAAACGGCAAAAAAAAAACAGCACTTTTTAGCACTTTTAGCCACTTTCCAGCAACCCTCAAACCCCAGCCCGACAGGTTTCACCACCGAAAGCCTGCCCCTAAGACACCATAGTAACCCCTAAAAACTTCCTGCAGCCTTGGCAGAGCCCCTACTGGTCAGTATTCCACCTCAAAAGTGCCCAAAAGTGCCCAAAAACCACTTTTTACCACCTCGACAACATGTCACGGCAGACCTCAGAGCCGTATCAAGCGACTACTGGGGTGGAACAACAACCTCTTCCCCTGCCATACCCCACCTATCCACCTCCCATTAACACCATCTTCCCACCCTCCACTCTTCCACTCTCACAACTCTATCAGCCGCCGGATGGTATCCCCCCTCAAGCAGTATGGAACGGCGTAAGCTGGGTGTCGCTCCAGACAGCACCCTTTGCTGGGGGAGTGCCCCCAGTACCAAGGGACGGTATCGATATCCCGATATATCAATATATCGAAAATATCGTTACTCATCGATAGTTTTTTTAGCGTTATCAAAAAATATCATATCAATCGATATCATATCGGGTACTTACCCATACTGTATCATGAGTTTGGGTACTTACTCATATCAATCGATAGTGTTTTGAGTTTTTCCTGTATCGATTTGTCGATATCAGATTTTTCGCGTGTTATCGATATGCGCCGTCGCTGAATCCCGATATCGTCGCGAAATCAGGCAGATATCGAAAATATCGATAATTTGACCAGGGCAAGGGACGACGCTCATGCGTCATGGATCCCATGACTTGGTCGAATTGATGTTGGAATGACTTGTATCCTTAGTCGGAAACGACCAATCATGTGCGTACATAGGTGATCCCAAGATCTATTCGACCATCGGGCATCACAATAAAGCCAGAATAAACATCTAAAGCCACAATAAAAATCTCAGCCACAAACTCAGAAACATGATGGGGAACAGAAACATGATGGGGAAGCGCGGAACTGGAATCAAGCGCCACAGATGCACTCAGACTTGAGAAAGAGAGTAACTGAGGGGACACTAGAACACTCCATGATGGCTTCAATAAATACCAAATAAATGTAATATGTAAGTTATTCCTGTTCAATCTGCTGTGACTAGTTTGCCCTTTACTGTGATCTACTTGCAACCTTTGTTGAGATATCGATATATCGACCTGATTTTGGGTTGGTATCGTTATCAAAATCGATTATCGATAGTAGGATTTTTTTAACTATTGATCGATAACAATTTACCTAGTTACTCATATCGATCGATAGCAATTTACCGAGTTACTCATATCGGTCGATAATTAAAATTATAAGTTGTTCAGATATCATATATATCGATATCATGTTTACAGTTACTCAAAGTTATCGATGGCAAAAAAAACCGCCGATACCGTCCCTTGCCCAGTACCCTTCACCCTGGGTGCCCACCACCCAGTCGGCGCTTTCCCCACACCGTTCCGACAACAACAACAACAGTATTTCCAGCAGCAGCAATGGCTACAGCAGCAGCAGCAGCAGCAGCAGTTGCAACAGCAGCAGTTACAGCAGCAGCAGCTACAGCAGTAGCAGTTGCAGCAGCGACAATGGTACCCGCCGCACCCACAGCAAGTACTGCATCAACCACCGCTGCAACAGACCGCTGACGCCGGCACTGCCTCTCTCTCTAACCCTGTTGAAAGCACTCACGTTCTGACAACAGAGGCCAGACGAAGGTTGGCGGCATCGACGCCCATTGAAGCTCGTCGCTTCCTTGAACCTGAGACCTTGGATTCTGGCACGGGCAGCAGCATCGCTAGCCGTGGGGCCGGGGGCAGCCGCGCAACCCGCACTCGGGCTGACCGCAGACGCAGATTCCCTCACGGATCCGGCTCGGACTCGGACGTGAGCAGCCGAAAAGTGCGCCCTCGCCAAGGAGTGACCCAGGCAGCACGATCGAACATTAAATTTCATATATTAGCGACACGAATGTCTCTCACTCATCAAACAACAACAAACCCGCGATCGCCGATGAATTCAAACTGCAACCGCTGAACACTCAACACTCATCTTCTCAACACTCGACATCCACACTCGACAGTCCACGAAACCGTGAAATCCGACGATCGATTTGATCGTAGGCTCGTTTGTCGACCGACAAAGACCGCGACGATGGCGGACGCCGCCCCATCGCCCGACGACGTCGACGACGCGCGAAATGATCGCGACTCTCCCGCCGCGGTCGTCGAGTTCGACGATTTCCACAAAGAATTTTCCTCGAAAACCAAGAAGCGCGACTTCACTTGGCATGTCAAACCCACCTCCTCGGCGGCGTCGCCCGATGACGAACTGCAAATGGCATTCTTCCGATCCGCGGACAACCTCAAGAAATACGCGAAACGACATCATCACGAGTTATGTCTCGCCTACGACTTTGACGCGTTCACGGACAAGACGACCGGTAAAGAAGTTTCCGGAGGGTCAAAACTGTGGACCTCTATTCGCGATCACGCGACGTTCGCGCGTATGGCCTTATTGTGCGACTTCAAAGACAAGAAGATCGATCGATGGTACGAAATCTTACGCGACGAAAAGCATTCCGTGCGGTTCGTGGTCGACATCGACTTCGACTTCGCCATGGAGGTCAAGGAGAAGGTGGCACTTTTACGAACTTACATCGATTCCGCGAAGATCGTGCTGAAAGAGAGGTGCCCCGCCGTCAAGCGATCGCGCATTCTCGACGACAAAGACGACACCGAGTTTCGAAAACTAATGGCTACTACCCAAATTCATGGTCCTACCACAAGGACCAATGGGCAATTGCGGTTTCGATCACTAAATCGACTATTTGAGGCACAGGCAACATTTGCACATGATATTTATTAGTTAAATGAATTTTATTTCTTATAGCGGCGGTCCCCATGAGACTTTAGGTGTGTGGTTGAACGACACGCTTTAGGGGCGTAATTTCACCAAAAGCTTGAAGAAAATGGTGGTCCTACCACAAGGACCACCGTTATTTTGAGTATTAGTGTCCATTACCCCCCGGTACACAACGATGTACCCAAGGCTCTTAGGTACATCGATATGTACCCAAGCTTTTCTTCATATTTAAGGGATGAGAATATTCGCATTTGGGCTGGGAACGACATATATGGACCCCGACTCGGTGGTCAACCCGCTGATACAGTATGCGACATGGGTCTCGAGGATTGGCCAATATGTCGCTATAAGCGCCACAATACGCCCTAAGTGCCAACTTTTCAAAAAAAACATTTGTTTTTTAAACAATTTCCCCTCTTCGTTTCCAAGCTGTTTTCAAAGTGCATTTGGCAGTCTCCTTCGCGTCTGAAGTACATATTTTATTATATTCTAGGCATACTACCGATACCTTTGACCAGTTTTGGCAGGAGCGACCCCCCCCATTTCGTCCCTGCCCTGCCCGTCTATCCGAAGTTCATATTGACCTCGCGGGTTTCACGCCATGCCACAGTCGACAGCTCGCAAAAGAAGTGGGCGCCTTGCTCGCGGGTTTACCTTGCTCGTGGCGTAATACATGCAAATAATTCGATCGAACGTATTTAAAAAGGTTGCAAAAGCACGAAGATACACACCCTGTGCACTCGGATATATCTCGAATGACGTGTAGTAAGAAACCCTATGAAAATCACTGCGAGCATCAATATTTATGACATGCGATCCTGATATAGGCATACGCTCACATGAGAGTAGGCAATACATTTGAAAGTTGTGGTGTCTACCATTCATAATATATCGACTTCGATGTATACTTAAACTATGAAACACGGTAGTTTGGTCGAGATCGGCCATCGCAGGGTCCATACAGGTCAGCAAAGTCGATGTACCCAAGCGATGTACCCAAGATTTTGGCCTCTCGAAAAACACAATAAATCTGAAAAAGGGCGTCCCGAAAGGCTCCACCTAACCATGATAATCACCCAAAATGCCTAAAGTGAGTGTTTGGGTACCTCAAGGGAGGTCTTATGGACAACATATTTTAGTAATATGGTCACCGGATCCGTATCGAGCACCCACATCACGTGTGTGCGTAGGTGACCTTGGGTACATCGATGTGTACCCAAGAAAGGGTAATGGACATTAGGAGTCACATGGGGGGCTCACGGTGATGCGCATGGTTATACATCTTGAGTTTATGACCAAATAAAATAACTGAATCGGTTACTTCGCACCCTCATCGTCATTTCCGCTCTATTTCAGCATGGCGCATGTTCAACACAATGCAAATTACGATTTTAGTGAATTTCGGACTTTAGAAATTGGCATTCATCCATTCTAAAATGTACACGCCAGTCGAAAAATAAGATATTTGGATGATGTTAGACTTTCAGAAATTCGCAATACATATATACTTGAAAATTTAATGTGCCGCACACACCAACCTTGCGATATATGCCCTCTAGCAAGCAATTATGATGGCTGGGAAGGCTGGCTGGTCAGCTCGCGTGACCGCTGTTTTAGGGGGGGAACCAACGAGCCAATACAGTATATTAGAGGGGAAGCCAACGAGCCAACGAGCCAATATATGCATTCCAACCGGGCCTACCGCCCAAATATGATTGGGACATATGTATAGGCTCAATTTGATGGTATCCGCGCAGGTGTAGTGTTGATATATGATTGGTAAAAAATCATTGAAGACGAGTCACTAATTTGCCACATTTTGAATGTTCCAAAAAATCCGTTTTGAACAATTTGAGTGTAGAGGTTTGAAATGCGTTCGTCATGGATATATGGGATGGATATAGGTCAAACCAGCGTTCAAATAAATTAATATAGGACCTATATATACCACCTTTCATTGGTTAGACACCACAAATCACGGGAGATGGCCAATTAAATTATCGGAACAATGGTCCTCGTGGTAGGACCAAATCGTCGATTTGGTCCTACCACAAGGACTGCGGGGCAGTAGCCACTATGGCGCATCACGGACGCGTCCAAGGGCGAGAAAACCAGCTTTCATCTCGTGCTCACCGGTCTCGGCCACCTGTCGAATCATAACGTGGAAGCCAAGAAGCTCAACGGCGCGATCGAAAAAGTGTTCGTGGCGTCCTGCAACTTTATACAGTTCGAGAAGTACTGCAAGCGAAATTCGGAGGGTGCGCTGCAGACCTTTTTAGACGCCAATATATACAGCCACTGGCGCTCCATGCGTTTGCCGCTCATGGTCAAAGCCAGACTCGATCCCGAGAAGGAGCGGCCATTCTATCCCGTGGAGGTGGACTTCGAGCTCAACACCATCACAAAAATTCCGCACGCGTACGAGGATGGTTTCGCCGACACGTTCCCCGACTACATGGCGTCTTTCGTCACCCCGGATGAGATGAAAGCGTCCATAACACCAGAAAACTCGACGAGCTTTTGCGCATGACGCTTCACGTATATATCGACAAAACTGGTGTAGAGCATGTCATCCTTTTCGAAAAGTTCGCTAAGGTATTCTAGTTCGTGAACATCCAAACCATCGTCGTCGTGTTCTGTTTTTTTGTTTTTTGATGCTCTCGATAAGTTTGCCGCGGAGCTCGCTGTTTTTACTCAAGAGTTTGCAATAATGGACAGCCAAACCCACGTTTTCACTTATTCGATCCTCTTTGTTTTTTCCCCAGAGTAATTCTATCACCGCTCCAATACGATCGTCGTCGTTATTTTGTAAGAGGCTAGCGATTTCCTCGACGGAGGAAACAAACTTCAATTCGGATGCAGTTTTCAAATAAGCGTCGACGAGTTCGCCGCGACGCTTGTCGTCCTTGGTCAAGAGCGAGCATACAGTCTCCAACGTACCCACGTTCGTAAGCTCGTCATACTCTTCGAATTCGGGCTCCCAATAATCGTAAGCAGTATCGAACCATTCGCTATTTTTTGGTGGTGCAACCCGTGCGGATATTTTGTGGATATTCTGCAAATTCGGAACACTCATCGCTTTTCGAATTCCGTTCACAATCCGTGTCATCTCTGTCGGCAGGTCGTGCTCTGAAATATTGACACGCTCCTTTACTCAACGGCGCTTGTTGGAAGGTTGCATTTTGGGACGCAACGAGTAAATTGTATCCTACGAATATACACAATACAGGAGTAATGGATTATGCAGACAGCGACGTTTTCACGAAATCAAATCCAAATATTTTGCAGGTACCAGAGTGTGAGTTGCCTATGAGCGATTCACCTGCAGACTTAAAAGGATTCCGTAACAAATATACTACAGGGTAGCCGCGCGGTCAGCGGACACCGAGATCTTCAGATACGGATTGGCCTTACGGATGTTCCTATTTCGCCTATCTGGGTGGTTTTACCGAGGTCATCCACAACCCAGACTCTAGGTGATGTTTTGTGAAAAGCAGACTCGACCACCGGATCTAACGGTTCAGGACGATATATGTTTACAGACCGTCAGATCGAACTGAACCCCCACCCTCCCCTTCGCTTTTTCGATTCTGTAATACCATCGAGATGTATCTACGTATTTAACGTCCTTAAGAATGTGAGGTATAAGAGATGTCAACGCACTGACCAAGATTCGACGGCTCGGGGGCCAACCGCAAAAAGAACCGTCGGATCGGTTTTTTTGAGATCGTTGTAACACACCGAGTTTGACAACCCGAACCTTTTTTTCTTCGTTGTCGACTTCAAAAGTAGAGTGGTCGTCCGTTTTATGTGGTTGTGCGACTCGCAGAAAGGACGTTTGTTGGTACTTTCCCCAACGGACGTCACATTTGCGGACAGAAAGCGTTCACTTCGTACAACACGGGTGGATCTCGGGTGTGCGTCCGAGGGAATTCTCGCGAAACGAATATGGAACGAGGTTTACTTATTATTATTGTATTACTACCTTCGGTGACACGAGTTGGTAACTATTTGCTGGAGATCTATCCATATCGAGATCGCACAAACATGTCGCGAACTTATGCACGAAGCGTCCACACAAAGCATAACTCTCTAGCCCTACTACTAAACAGTCTTACTTATTGTCAGCGCTCCCATAACACTAGCTCGGCTTTGTATATGTTTCCTGATATGACTGCACAGTTGGCTTGCTACTGTAACTATACAAAGTCCACAAATGCATATCCAAGCAAGTCCACAAATGTATATCTTTACAAGCAGAAGAATACTGTATCTCACAAATTATCTCATAACACTGCTGTTTTTGCGGTCTTAAGCGAGTCCTGGCTATTTTCGGAATCACTGTTACGAAGGCAAAACAAAAATGAGCGCAGGGTAGAAGTCTTCCAAAAATCTCTACGGCCCGTAAACTATATTTCCGCTGGCCCGCTTTCGGCCAAAACGGTCAAGGAAGAACAATGCCCGCCGCAGGCGCGAAATTTTGAAATTAAGTATGGGGGTTTGATAAAAAGTGGCATAAAATGCCTATATTTTTGGCCGAAGTTTGGCCGGCTCATATTTTTGTGCGGCCCGGGGGCGAAAGCCCCTTCGGCCCGGTTTCGGCCCGGAGCGAGCTTCTGCGGCCCCGGGCCGGCCCGCCACGGTAAGACTTCTACCCTGAATGAGCGTCTGTCCCACCCTGCTACGCCGCCCTGCATATTCTCGCTATCTCCAAACAAGTGTAACACCCATCCGTATTTCCGTATCTCGTCACTGTCATAACTCCTCGCGCGTATCGTACTGCGCGTGTCATACGTTCGTCACAGAGACTGCTTCAGCAAGTGTCACAACCCGGCTGAGGTACACGATAAGCCGTGGTTTGTGACAGCTGTCGCGAACTTATGCACGAAGCGTCCACACAAAGCACAACTCTCTAGCCCTACTACTAGACAGTCTTACTTATTGTCAGCGCCTCCACAACACTAGCTCGGCTTTGCATATGTTTCCTTATATGACTGCACAGTTAGCTTGCTACTGTAACTATACAAAATCTCAAAATTTTTGATATCTCTTTATCTCTTCTCACAACTTATGCAAGCTCTTTTTCTCAACATCCCCCATCTGTAGCTGCCACTGGTAGCACAGACATTAGACAAGAGCTTGCTCAGCATCTTCTGTCGTGACGCCATCCATTGCGAACTTGCCCATGCTGAAGGTAAACATACCCACTCCAGAAGCTTCTCCTCCTCGCAACATCCTGGCCCGTGTCAAAGGATTGCGAAACACCATGACCCACATGCATCTTCTGCCAATAGGTCCATGCTCCAAGTGCCCAATCACATGTAAGCGTCCAGCGTGACACAGCTTACGAAAATATTGTGCCCTGCTTTCTGTCATATCTGTCATGTAGTGCGATGGCACATGAATACAAGCCACCACTCGGCTGGCCAGCACTGCCAATGGCAACGCAATATCCAGCACTGCGAACCAGGGTGAGGTCACCACCGCGTCACACACCCCATACTTCTCCTTCCAGGCTCGATAATTGCCCGGTTGTAAAGCATTAAGGGCTTCGTGCCATTTCAACTGCGGGTTCCAATCATTGTTCATAACCTTCAGGTGAGGCCATTCCAGCGACATAACCTTGCCAATGACACCTGTGCCAGCCCAAGGATCCCATACCTGTGTGATCTTCTCCCAAGTCACCTCGTGCGCCAAACGTCTGACCTCCTGAGGAACGGTCATCACCAACTCTAAGCCCCAATCCAGTTGACTGGCAATCTTCACCTGAGCTCTGCTCAATTGCGTCACATCTCCTCTCTTCTGTACTTCCTCGGGGCTCATGGCCTGCACTGTGGACGTCTTGCGGAGACTTCTCGCGCGAGTGTGCTGTTCTGCACATTTCCTGCTCAAGATGGTACGATGGCCCTCATGCCAGAATCCTGGCATCACTTCTGTGATCACTCTGCTGAGCTCCTCCTGGTTTCCCCAGGCCACTCTGTCAGGAAGATCCCCCATGCTCCCTTCTTTCCTGAGCATCTGCCGCGATGTGAGCGCCTGCCATGGGTCTTCACGCCCCGGCTTCACTGCACGATGTGGACCCACGTCTGCAGGCAACAATACCACATCTGAGCCCAGCTTCTCTCTCAGCTGCAGCTCCATGGCAGCCATCTTGTCGACGATCGACGCGCTCACCTCGGCGGCAGCTGCCACCACGGTTCCACCTAAGCACTTGGGACATTGCCAATCCCCTTCAGGTACTCCATCCAGCGCTGGATTCAGACACCACGTGTGATAACCACGGTTACAGGTGTCACACAGCAACATGGCTGCCTCCCCATCCGTCCGCATGCACGCCTCACACGCGAGATGCTTGCTGGGGATGGCTGCACTGCAGTCGTACTGATCTTTCACTTGTAGGTGACATGGTGCAATATTTTGCACTGTGCTCTTCTCCCGCAGCTTCGTGCTGTCCTCCAACACTACCACCCCATCTCTTTGCACCTTGACTATCTTTAGGATGGCTGGCTTGGTGGCCACCTCCATGCCAGAGCGCGGCTGTTGTCGAATATATACAAAGTCGCCTGCCTTGAACTGGTGCGGCTTCGGCTCGTAGCTGCCACTCCTCCTGTGCTCGTACCGTAAGGTGTCGCGGTGCTGGGCGATCTCCAGGTTGCACCCTGCATGTACCATGAGCCTCTTCACGATGGCGGCTCGCTGTAACAAATCATCAGCCAGTGTCTTCTCCTCCTGCTTCCCAAAGTCCAACTCGGGTCGAGCACGAAGATCCGGTGGCACCGTGGCTTCCTGAGCGAACAGCAAGGTGAATGGCGCCACTCCAGTCGACTGCTGCCTAGCCGCGTTGTAGCTGAGCACAAGTGACCAGAGCATCTCATCCCACTCGAAGTCCAGGCCCTTGTCGAGGGCCATCTTCTTGAAGCAAAACTTGAGGGTGCGTACCACCCGTTCAGTCAAGCCATTGCTCTCTGGGGAACTCGGTGAAGTCACTCTTCGGTCAATGAGACACTGCTTGCATAGAGCAGAGAACTCACCTTCAAACTCTGTGCCCCCATCCACCAAGCATTCTGCAGGCGCCCCAAACACGGATAGAACATGATTGCGAAATGCGCTGGCGATGGTGGCGGCCTCCTTATCGGGGATTGGAACACACACGACGAATCGCGTATAGTGCTCAATCATGACCAAGACGCGTTGGTTCCCAACCTTCGTGATGCGTTTCGTAGGCCAAGCTAAATCCAGGGACCAGCGGTACATGAAGGACTTGATTTCCAGCGGCGTGAGACTCGCCTCCTCCCGTGCATAGTGCGTCTTCACCCTCTGGCAAGTCTGGCACTGAGTGACCACTGCTCGCACATCCTGTTTCATGCCTGCCCAGTAATGGCGTTGCCACAACAGGTTCAGTGTCCGCCTGATGCCCCAATGGCCGGTCCTCTCATGGTGCTCACGCACCAGCTGAATCCTGTCACAGGGCTTGGGCACCAGCAGCTCCTTACCACTGACGGTGACCATGTATAACTCGCCCATGAGCTCGTCCCAACGGTGACGCGCCGCCCTCTTCCTTACCCTGTGGTACTCCTCCTTGGGCACCTCCACTCTTCCTCCGGTCTTGACCCACGCGAGGCATAGCTCGTCCTCGTGTATATCGGGGTATCTTTCTCGGAGTGACTCCTGGTTGGTTACGCTGGCTAGCATGGCAACCATTCTCGTAGTGTCCGGCAGCTTAGGCAGCCTCATCTCTTTCTCCTTTGCCACTGGTACCCATTCTGGGGCTGAGCTCGTCTCTGCTGGCCTGCCTCCAGGTCTTGAAAAGGCCTGCCGGTGACGTGCCTCATAGCCCGCGAGCTTCATGGAGGCCATCTTCCACTGTCTGCGACGTGGAACAGCGTCGGCGGTGCCTAGCCCCTGTGTACCTTTCTGCCCCTGGCTGCACATGCGTTGCAGTCGTTCTTCCCAGTCCTGATGGCTGAGGCGTCGCGCGACTTGCTGGGTGTAGCCGCTGGAACTGGTGATCCACTCTGCTAGTTGTGCACGCACCGGCTCAGCCGCGTCCTCGGAGGTGACAGCCACCTTGGTGGATTTCGCGATAGGGATGGCAACTAGCGTGCCATGCTCCTCCTCCTCACTCTCCTCACTCTTCGGCAGTTTGGTCGTGCTGACCTCGGCAATCGCATACAATAGCTCCATTGCTCTTCGATCCATAGCAAGGCCAAGCACTCCTGCCAATTCTTCGTCCTTCATGCCATGCGCCGCGCGCAGCTCACCCGCGCTGTACCCCATGGCAACTGCCTTCTCGTCCAGGTTAACCTCTCTGGTCTCCCCCACTTCATCATCATCTCCTTTCCTTACCACTGTGCCTGCGCGAGGCGCGCGAAAAGCACGAGAGTTTTGCGTCGCCAAGATGGTTGGCAATACTCTCATAGGCTCCCCCACGACGTTGGCGGTGTAGTGAGGCTTCCTGTCTCCTGTGACAACCCTGCGCGGCTTCCAGCCTCGCTGCAAAATATCGCGCACGTATCTGTCTGGTGGTCTGTCCACCCGCTCCATCACCAGATTGAACTGCTGGTTTTGAAACAGATTGCTCCAATATGCTCGTAGGCGATGCGCGTATGATCCCGCGCGCGCCGCGTCGAAGGACACCGGCTGGCCCACCACGCTGTTGATGATGGGAAACACCTCCTTCCTGATCTTCGAGTTCTCCCTGTGTGACAACGGAGAAACGTTCTCTAGCACATATGCTGGCGGTCGCTGAGGCTGCAGCTGTTGCAGCGTGGAGAGGACTCGCACTGCCTGGTAGAACAGTCTGCTGTGCCTGCCCTCCAGACCAGCCAGCTTGCCAGCTGGTGACAGGTCCTGGCATGGATATCCACACACCATGACCCACTGTTCTCCACTCAATGCCCCTGCATGTACAAGGTCAATGAGGCTGGTGTCTTCGATGTTGCTGGGCAGTTGCTCCAAGTGGGCTGCCTCGGCACGAAACAAGTCAGGATGACGGCGGCTGAGCGCCATGCACCTGGCCCTGGCTACCGTCTGGCTGGACTTCGAGATGTCCTGGTAGAGGTACTTGTTGACCTTAACTCCGCAGCGCAAGAGCATCTCTAGTCCAGCACACAGGCCCCCACACGGCTCGTAGCAGACCACGCCCTCTTCCCTGGCTTCCCGGAAGAAGCTCTTGTCAATCACTCTCGTGTCGATCTTTTTCGGCACTTTGAGCTTGCCACCCTCCATGGTCTCGTCGCCGTATATCGCCGGTGAGCCTCCAGAATGCATACCCCTGATTGGCCGGACCTGGCTGAGGGCATCCCAGGCGACTCGAGTCAACCTGCCCGAGCACCTGGCCACTTCCGGGTGGTCCGTGTCAAACATGACCCCCTTGTTACACTCCAGCTCTTCTTGGTAGTGCAAGTCAAACAGTCGATGGACTGCGCTGGTCCCCAGCTGCTCCCTGACCATGTTCTCGCAGTAGTTGGCCACCTGGGCTTCTGGGCTTACTTCGGGACCAAGTGGTGGCTCCCTGGTCACTTCCAAGCAAATGATGTCTGTGAAGCAGCGCGTTGGCCTCTCGGCACGCCCCGCTTCCCTGGCTCGGTCCCCTTCACGGTCCAAACGGGCACCAGTCTCGTCTGCGGTGCTGGGCAGTGGGTACCTGGATGGCACATCCGCGTTCTCATTCTTCGGGCCTGGTCGGTACTGGACCGTGAACTCAAACTCCTGGAGGCTGATGGCCCAGCGTAGGTGTTGACCCTGTAGGTCCCCCTTCTCCATGAGTGTTGTGAGCGGCGAATGGTCAGTAATCAGCGTGAAGTGGATCCCGTGCAGGTACTGTCGTAATGTGCGGATTGCCCACACCACTGCCAGCATCTCACCCTGGAAGCTCGCGTACTGTCTCTCGGTCTTCGACAGCGAGCGGCTGATGACCACACAGATGTGCTCTACGCCATTCTCGTCCTTCTGACCCAGCACTGCGCCAATGCCATGGTTGCTCCAGTCCGTGTAGAGGAAGATGGGCTTGCTGTAATCAATGGGCTTCAAACATCTCCCCGAACATAGGGCGTCCTTCAATGCCTGCAATGCCTGGTCCTGATCCTTCCCCCAAGCTTCCTTGACATCCAACACTTCCTTTCTGAGCAAGTCGTTCAATGGTCGTGCCATCTCTGAGTAGTTGGGTCCCATGGGTTCCCCCACCAGACCTTTGTAATAGTTCATGAGTCCAAGGATGGAGCGTACTCCAGTTTTATCCTCGGGCTTGGGCAGCTCTTGGATGGCCTTGCACTTGATGTCCTGCGCGCCAATGGTGTTATAGCCGATGCGGTAGCCCAAGAAGTCCACCGTGGCTGACCCGAAGGTCGACTTGCCCGAATGCAGGCGTATCCCTGCATCCCCCAAAGTGCGAAGCACGGCTTCCACATCCTTGATGTGCTGCTCAGCGGTGTCTGAGTATATGCACACGTCATCGACGTACGCCACCGTGCAGTGTTGCAGGTGACGTAACTCGTAGTCCATGATCCTGATGAAGGCTGCGGTCGCTCCAGCTGCTCCAAACGGCATGGATGTGTAGCGATAAAGCTGGTTGCCCCACCAGAACGCTGTCTTGTCCCTGTCCTCCTCAGTGGTCATGGGAATCTGGTGGAACGCCTTGGTCGCGTCCAGGGTAGTCTTGAACTTGGCCTTGGCCACGCGCTGGTAGAGCTCTTCTGGACGATGTGGTAACGTGTTATCCTTCAGCGACAACCGGTTCGTATTCCGGAGGTCGACGCAGAATCTCGTCGAGGTCCACTGTCCAGTGTCGTGATCCTTCTTCCCCGCGACCACCACGTTGCTGGCGTGTCTGCAGTGCTGAGAAGCCGGCTCGATGAAGCCATATTCCAGCAGTTCCTTGCAGTGCAGGTCGATGATCTCCTGCTCTCCCGGGCTGTATTTCCTCGGTCGTTGATAAGCTACCTTAGTCTCGTCCTTGAAAGGGATGGCGAAGGTCGCATGTGCCGCGCCCCCATGGTAGCCTTTGATGTCCTGCGGCTTGTTGGCGAAGCAGTAGCTGCACCTCCTTACCACGTTGCGCATCTCCTCCCAATTCTCCTCGGTGAACTCGGGATGTCCTCCAAAGGTGGCATTGAGCTCGGTGTCCAGCCACGCGGCCTCGTCCTTGGTGACCCTGGTCGTGCCCCCTGGCTGTAACGTGTCCAGCACCGTGTGCGGAAGCACCTCGTCTCGCTCTGCCACCATAGCCTCCCATCCGGTGTCCCATTGGCGCGAAGACCTCTGGTCTTCCCAGGCGGTCCTGATAGATCTGGTCGGCGAGCCCGAGCACGATCCCATCGTCAGCACGCCCTGAAACTCCCCAGGGGCCACAGCGGCCACCCAAGCAGCCACCGCTAGCAGCAGCAAAAGTTTTAAAATTCTGCTGGTACCCACTGGTTTAACTGGAGGGTGAAGGGTCAGTATGCAAGTCAACATCCTCCACCCCCCTTGCATACGGCCCAGGCCTCCTCCCGCAGACACGTAGACCACCAGCGCCAAGACTGATGCCACATAGATATAGTGCGCCACCTGGTAGCAAGCGGCTGTGAACTGCAGGCGCTGCAGTCGGGCGGCAAAGCGCGGCTTCTGCATGCGCCGAGGAACAGCGGCCAGCGTAGCCGGCCCTGCGGCCAAGATTCGCTGGGCGACCGCCAGCGCACGACCTATCTGAGTCTCCAGCGTGGCGAACGCGCCACCATTGTAAATCAAGCAGGAGCATGGCAACCCATGGTGGATAACGTGGGCGCCAACTGTCAAGACGCACCCCAGAGTGCCGACCATGTGCGTGAAGTGCATGGCGAGCATGACGAGACAGAACCGTAGCAATGGCACGTACCACAGCCCACGCTGGGCATGGTGGAGCCCAGCTACCTCAAGGGCCCCCTTGGTCAACAGCAGTAGGTGCCTAGCCAGCTCCAACAGCACTCGCAGAGGCGCCTGTTGATGTGCCCATGGTTCGAGTGGTGCTGTGTGCATGGCCCACAATGCGCGTGCCATGGCTCTGCGGGGCATCCCAGTGTGGAATGCCCAGCAGGCGACGACCTCACCAAGAAATCTGGTTACCTCCATGGCCATCCATACTGCCATTACTGCAAAATGAGGCAGCTGCGGCCAATGCAAGCGCACGAACACCCCCACGAGCAGGAAGCACACCTGAGTGCGCTTCGCCCGCCTATCATCGGCGGGCTGCGTGCCCGGCTGTGCGCCGGGGCTGCTTCTCAGTGACGGGCGCGCCGGGCTGCAGCCGGCCCGGTGCCCCCTTGAAAAGGCCCCAGTGCGCTCTCCCTTCTCCTCTCCTCCCAGATTTCATCATAACTACGGCGTCCCTGGGGAGAACGCGACGCGCCGTTGCTGGCATGTCGACCGCGAGTTGCGTCCTGACGATGGGCTCCTTCCCTGGGGCTCGGAGATCTCCTCCTGCGCTGGCCAGCTCGTGGTGAACGCTGTTGCACGGCACTCGCAGTTGGACTCTGCGGGCGCGCCGCAGGATGACCTGAAAGTCGAGCGTCGACACGCACAACTCGGCCACTGGAACGCTCCGGGCTGCTGGGCGCTGTAGAGCTCGGGGTTGATGGCACGTACGAAATGGAGTCCTGCTCCTGTGCAGCTGGAGGCATGGCTTCAGTCTGCTGCGTGCAGACTGAATGCGCCGGGGATCTCAGAATGTCGTGGATTGACCGGTGCTCAGGCCTCTGTGCCATGTTGCACTCCAAGCCCCTGGTCTGCGTCCCGCCGAGAGCTCGACCAGAGCAGAGTGCCTGCGTGGGCGTGGCTCTCGCGCCATCACGACCATCAAGCCCAGGGCAGTCTGGCCCAAGCGTACTCATCCTCGCAGTCGCGCGGGCAGCATGAGGTCGTTCTTCATATTCTCTGATGATCTCCTGACGCGCCCGTATCGACTCCGAGAGAGCCGCCATGGTGAGGTCGTTTGCTGCGACCTCGGCTTGTCCTCGCGCCAAACTGGCAGACAATCCAATAAGTCTTTCACTGATGACCTCCACGCTGTCCTCATCCTCTGTTTGCGGCGATGGTGTTCTGGTGCGGCACGTATGAGTGCTCACACCCGCAGCAGCCGCGAGGTCGGACGAGTATCCCGAGATGCTGCCATCTTCCTCCTCACTTCCTGCATCCTCTCCCTCGATTGGGTCCAAGCACCTCATGAAGTCGTTGCGAAGGCGCACCTGCACCTCTGCTCGACGTGCCTCAGCCAGCAACGCAGGGCCCACCGAGGATGTGAACGCAGACAATGGTTCTCGATGCATCACTGCCACCTTTCTCCAGGTCTCCCAGCTACAGCAGTCGAACTTGCGCGTCCCTGAGGAGAGGTACTCCAAGGTGAACGCCATCTCACTGGGTCCTCGCTCACGGTAGTAGCGATTGTCCTCGAAGAGGTAGTAGACGGCCTTGGACTGGGCGTTGGCACGGGTCTTGAACACCCGTAGGGTGCCCTGCTGCGGGCCATCGCTCAAATGGCTTCTGGCTATCTCCAAGAGTTGAGTACGATCAACAAGATGCTCCATGTGTTTCTGTAAGGTGCCGAGGAGTCCTCCCGTGCAGCCTTTCGACTGCCCACCCAGAGGCAGAAACTCTCCCCGTTGTCCCACTCCTGCGGAGGAGGAGTACTGGTGCAAGGTCTTGCTGCTGAGTCGCTGCGTGTGCACCCCCTTCCCTCGCTGCGCGAAGGGCTTCCCAAGTTGGAACTCGATTTCGCCCATGAAACAACGGTACTGGATGAGGAAGACCGTCTGTCCATGCAGCGCCGTGAACTCTGAGATCCCTCCCAGATCCAGCCAGTCGGCTTCCCCAGCTGTGTTCTCGCTGCGAGTGGGCGACTCCGGCTCGTAGGTGCCCTGGAACACTGAAGCGTGATACTCTAACATGGCAGGGTCGAAGACGCCATTGGGCCAGGTTTGATGCCTCAGACGAAGCGTAGCTGAGGATGGTGGCGGTGCGGAGCCAGATGGCCCTGCCTCATCCCCCCTGACCGTCTTCGGCGTCCTGAGAGTCTTGGACGTGCGTACTGGAGGGTTCCTTCTGGCCCCATAAGTGTCCAGCGCGTCATGTGCTTGCTCCTCTGTCTTGCATGCACCAAGCATCACTCTAGCGTTGTCCCCCAGGTGTAGGTACTCCACGGCGGCGGCGTTCGTGCTGAACACCTCGCCACTGCCTCCTTCCCCATCTGTCACCGGGTAGAACTTCCCCACTTTGTCCGCCGCGTCTGACAGCGTGAGCTGCGGGACCAACTTCACATCCAGGTCCTTCACACCAGCCACCTCCTTATCATACCTCACCTTTAGACGAGCCCGAAGGTCAGCGATGTCCACTCGCTGGACGTACTTCAGATGCTGGTATTGCCAGCGCTGGTCCTTCTCATAGTAAAAAGGCAGCTGGAACTCGCCAGTCATCTTACCCATGGGGGTCATGTTGGCGGCACCTTCCATGGTGTGACGTACCATGCGCTCCATGAGATCCCACTGTGCGCGAGTGTGCTCGCTGAGCACGCAGAACTGACGCGCCACCTTGTCCCACATGAGCTTGCCCGTTACGACCCCTGGGTAAGTCTGATGGGTGTTGAGGGTCTCCTGAACACTCGCCATCGTGTACCTTCCAGCCTCCCGATGGGCACCACAGTCAGGGAGTGGGACCTGGTCGTTGTCCTTCCTGCCGCTCGCCCTTGTGGTCCAGGTCTCTGAGGGTATCTTCGTCTCCTTGTCAACCTTCTGATCCACCAACGTAAAGTCGGGCCACAGTAGCTCCGTCTCCAAGATGGTCTTGAATTCTCCACAACGCGAGAACTTGACCCGCGCAAATCCTGCGTCCACACCACTTCCATCGACCTCTTCGCAGAGTGTGCACAGACGAGCATAGCCCGTGCGGTCGATGTACAAGCGCTGCTGAGACCAGCTGCTCTCCTTGTCTTGGTAATCCCACGGGTTCACTGCCATGCCCACCCATGGCTGCACGCTGGCCAGCTTGAAGTCAGCTTCGCTCTCGGCCTCTTGCTCCGGCGTGAGGTCTGGATAGCGAGGGTCTGACTGAGTCGTGGCCAGGCTGGCTGGCATGACGGACCCCCTCCCATCTGGCTCTTCAGCACTGGACCACTCACCTCTGGTCGCCACATTGGCTTCCCGTTGACTGCGTGATGATGCTTGTAGCATGCCCAACATCTGGTCTGTTAAGGACGTACCAGGCGCCGGAGGTTCGTACGTTGCGCCCTCGGCGTGCAAGCTGACCCGCCCAGTGAGCTCGACTTGCATCATTGAGCTGGGTTTAAAGAAGCCCGCCTCCACCATGGACTGGCAGCGCGCCTCGAGCCTCTCCCTCTCCTCCGAGTTGAACCTTCTCAGTCTCATCTCCTCTAGCCATGACGCCAGGCTGTCCATTAGCTCGGGGTGGTTTCGCGAGAACGCGCAAGGTGCAGGCGCACACCTTTCCCCTGAGAGGGCCAGACGGTCTTCTCCCCGTGTGTCCAGGGACACAGCTTCACGTGGTGGTAGAGCACAGCCCTCAAAAGCGGGGGCAAGAGTGCGCGCTGCCGTAGCATCGACGTCGAAGATCTCAGTCGCCAGGCACACTCTCGGGTCTTCGTTCCGCTTGCTCCTTGCATCAACGGGCGGCGTCAACTCGATCAACGGCAGCGTGACCTTCTCCCTCATGCCCAGTGACACCGCGGCCTCAGAAGTGGCGATGCCTCGGTAGAGGTCGATGGTCAGCTTGAGTGCGTTCTTCAGGGGTCCCGTGCCCACCAAGAAATCCCACGTAGTGTCGTTGGTGTAAGTGACGAAGGCATGGAGCCGATGCAGAGTCATGTACGGCGTGCCCGCGGCGAGGACCACATCCACGTAGCAGTACTTGGTGAATTCTGCAGGGCTGCCATCACATCTAGCCACCCTGGCCCCTGTCTCCGCATCAAAGATGGTCAAGCCCAACCTGTTGGCTGTCCTGATGGGGATAATGTTGCAGTTGGCTCCAGTGTCCAGAAGAAGCGCTTTGTACAACATGAGCAGGCCCCCAGAGGCCATCAGAGCCATCCCTTGTGCCAAAGACTCGTTCAGGAGCTTGCATACAGGCTGGACCTGTGCCATGGCAGTGAGCTGCTCCTCTGTAAGGCCACTGAGCATCCTCTTCTTCAATAGCTCGTATGCCTTGGCCTCCATGGTCCCTGCGTGCAGCTCGCCCCTCTCGCTGAAGTCTCTCACCCCGTAGCTCTCCTGGACGGTGGCCGCTGCAGCAGTTACATGCACCGCCGTCCTCCCCTTCCTGGGCTGCTCCACCGTGTCCTCCGGCATCTCGTCCAGAGGAACCTCTTCTTCGTCACTGTCGTCGCCCGACTCCATGCCCGGGCAATCGTCATCATCGTCGCTGTCGTCGCCCGACTCCATGCCCGGGCAGTCGTCATCCTCGTCGCTGATGTCCTGGCAGTCTGCTGCTGAGGCTGTCGGCACGGGGAGCTGGTTGCTCTCAGCCAGTTCCACCAAGGTCTCCACACCCCTTGGAGCTGTTATGCGACCCTCTGCCACGAGTCCAGCAGCTAGCTTACGGAAAGCTGCTCCCAGACTCTTGATCACGGAGGCCATGAGCTGCACCTTCCTCTGCATCTCGTCCGCCGCAGGCGCCATGGGCACCTGTGCGTCTGCCTCGTACTCCTCGGGTGTCTTCACTGGGAAGCCCCTCATGCGTTGGGTACTTCCCAGGGCTACTGCTGGAGCCGCCGTGAGCTCAGACTCCGCACTCTTGCACAGCGTCTCGGGGAGTGCCCCCAAACCCAAGGTGTTGAAGGCGCTCGAGAGCTCCTCTTCGCCCATCTCCTCGGCCATTGCTGAGAGTAACTCGGTTGGAGGGCCAGACGACGCTCCTACCCCTGCGCTGCCATGGTGGTGTGCGCGTGCATCGATGATGTGCGTCTCCCTCTCCGCGACGCGCGCTGCGACTGGCTCCTCGTCGGAGCCCTCATCCTCGGACAGCACCTGCGACTTCACACTGCCCGCACGACTGGCCGTCTTCCTAGCAGCCACCATGCCCTGGTACTCTGCCTTCAACGCCTCAGGGTTGCCAGTGGCGCCCTTCTGCTTGTCCTCCGGTGCCTGTTTGGCTCTGTACTTGTCTTTCTCGTCGTTGGACAGCTGCTGCCAGTCCGTCACCAGGATGCCCCAGTCAGAGTTCTTGAAGCGGTTCTTCAGATTGTACATGCGCAGGGCGGCATTCTCCGCGTCCCACCACTTGCTGGAACCAAGTCTGCTCTCGTGGAACCCAGCAGGCATCTTGACGTGTTTGTAGCCACTCCTGCACTGCTCGGGATCGGACTCATGCCAGCCCCCTCCAAAGCAGCGCAAGCACTTGGGCTTGTCGTTCGTACGCACGCCCTCTGCTGGCGGCGGCGTCTTGTTGTATGAGGTCTTCTTAGCTCTTTCGGCAACATTCACCTCCTTCTTCATCTTCTTAGAAGGTGGTGTCTCTGCCTTCTTGCTGCTCTCCAGTTCGCCTGACTGCCCCACCTCAGAGGACTCAATCTTCTTGATCGAGTTCTTTATCGCCTTGAGGTCAAGGCCATGCTGACGCGCCTCCCAGGTGGAGTACTGGCAGCCACACCGCCTGGTGATCTCCTGGAGGAAGGTGAGGATCCAAGACTCTGCATCGCCCTTGAGCTTGTCTTGAACCTCGACGATGGCCTCCAGGTCCTTCCAGGTCACCCGGTTGGGTGGCGGGAACTGTGCCCTCAGTTGCTCCTTCACCCGCGTCTGGAAGACCTTGATGCGCAGGTTATCCACGCAGTCCTCGATGAAGGTACGCAGCTCTTCGTCGCTCAACACCTTTCCAGTGTTGAGCTGCATTTCCCTGCGTTGGCACATCTTCATGTAGGTCAGCCCATCCTGCCCCACCTCCTGTGGCTTCTGTGTCAACAGATCCACTTTCTCTTGTGTCCCTTTCATCATGAACTTCTTGTCAAGGGCAGCGATGAAACCCCTGAGCGCGTAGAAGTACTGGGTATCACGGGTGCCATCACGTCCCGTCAAGCCTTTCAGGGAGGTTCCATCAGTCAGATATTCGTCGGAAACCTCCCCTTGGGCGTCTTGGTTCGTCACTGGCCTCGCTATCACCCACGTGGTGCCAGTGTTCATCTCATTGAAAGGGGGCCTAGCACACGGGATGGTACCCTCGAGTGGGCCATGCTCACTAGTGTCTTTGAGGACTCGGTCCATGTTGGAGGCCACTACCCCCCCTTTTTCATAGTTCTCACGCCACCAGCTGAGAGCTTGCGAATTCTCTCCAGCCAGACACGCAGGGATGATGTCCCACAGATACTCAAAGTCAGGGGGAGTCTCTCTCAGGGTCTTCATCTGTGCTTCGGTGAGCGTGCCAGCCCCGGACCTGAGCCTCCTCCTGACGTTGGCGTTGTGCTGCCGTACGAAATTCTCGCACATGTCGGCGAACTCCCTCAGGAACTTGGGCCGATCTTCTTCCTTGGTGCCCGTGTAGTTGGGCAGCGTACCAAGGTTGATGCGCGCGGAGTCAGTGTACTCCATGTCTTCCTCAAAGATTACCAACGGCTCTTGGGCCTGGGCTTGAGGTTGTACTAGTGCTTGGGCCTCAGGCTGTACTGGTGCTTGGGCCTCAGGCTGGCCACTGGCAGCCCCTTCCTCTCCTTCCAGCTCTGTGAAGTGCTGGCTCACCCGTATCGCTCTCTGGGCACGCCTCTCTGCCCTTTGTTGCTCCTGACGGTCAGTCTTGGATTCCGTTGCTATCTTCCCGGTGGAGAAGAGATACTGGTGTGAAGGCTCTTTTCACTCCACACTTCCCAGCTTACCAGTACGGATGAATCCGTCCCTGGCCTCACCTTTCAGTGCTTTGCTCTAAGTAGCAATCACTGCCAGGATAATCTCGTCCATGACTGGTGAGCAAGGTTTCATCTGTGACCTGACCCTGTCTTATACTGGCTCTTCTAGATGTCCAGCAAGGTTGCCTCAGCCCTCAGTGTCTCTGGTCCACGCAGTAAATCAGCAGAACGCCAGCATGGGTCAAGTGGCTACAAAGAATGCTGTCGTGATAGTGTCCACTGACAGTCCTGTTTCGCTCTACGCCTTCAGGCGTACCAGTACGGATGAATCCGTCCCTGGCTTTACCGTCTGGTGCTTTGCTCCAGCAGGATGTCACTCCCCGAAATAGCCCAGCACATAATTCTCAACGCTGCAGTCATGGTGCAAGATCGGCAACCGGTTCCGCTCTGATCGCTGTCGCTGTACTTTGCAAGACTGGTGAACTTCGAGTGCCGCAACAGCCTGCTTCACTCAACCTCTTCCAAGGCTTACCAGTACGGATAAATCCGTCCCTGGCATCACCATTCAGAGGTCTCGTTCTTCAGGACTGCTGTTGAACTCTCAGCATTACAGACGACATGTCTGTAATATGGCGCATTTTTGTTTTGAAAAAGACTGTTAATTACAGTTCTGACGCTATCGCACAAGACCAAGTCCACAAATGTATATCTTTACAAGCAGAAGAATACTGTATCTCACAAATTATCTCATAACACTGCTGTTTTTGCGGTCTTAAGCGAGTCCTGGCTATTTTCGGAATCACTGTTACGAAGGCAAAACAAAAATGAGCGTCTGTCTCACCCTGCTACGCCGCCCTGCATATTCTCGCTATCTCCAAACAAGTGTAACACCCATCCGTATTTCCGTATCTCGTCACTGTCATAACTCCTCGCGCGTATCGTACTGCGCGTGTCATACGTTCGTCACAGAGACTGCTTCAGCAAGTGTCACAACCCGGCTGAGGTACACGATAAGCCGTGGTTTGTGACAAACAGCAGACCTTCGCCGGAAGTGCAATTCGTATAGGTTAAAACATAAAAACGCACCGCAATTTCACCGGGCAAACCCCGAGAAACCGTCCCTTTAAATACTATTATCACTGCACAATAGGACGCCCTGTACCGAACTATCTATCTCTTTCAGTCGATAATCACGAGGTCACGCGTAAAGTAAAAGCCGAAGCGCTCTTGAATGCGTCGGGCCGCTCGGAGACTTTCGCCACCGACGAGGTTCGCTGCAAAATAGTTTTCGGCGACGAGGTCCTCCATTTCTCTGAAACAGAAAATGGGCTCATATCGTGTACCTCTGATCGAGAGCGAGGCACCATCCGGGCGTCCGATCACGCCCCTGAAACGGTGTTGGCAAACCCGTTTTGCGCACATGTACTCTTTCGGAAAATGGTCGAGCAAAAATTCGAGCAATGCTTCGGTCTCCAAAAAATACTTGAAAACAGGTAAGACCGTTCGGGTTTTCCGAGCACGTATAACGAGCACTTCTCACGGAACGTCTTACACACCATTTTCAGCAGGTTAAACTGCGTGGTGGTGAGAATACGGTCGAACTGTTCGATGCATATCAATGATATGATAAATTGAGCGTCGGTGGTGTTAGCGCTGGAAGACATTGAAGAATACCTGAACGGTAAGTTCGAGAGTTTTAACGGAAAAAGTTGCAAACAGTTTTGATAGAGTTCAAGTTATCGGAGGTGTTGAGGCGAGTGTTCTGTCATACACGACTGTCATACATGACGTGTGACAGTCGGTGACGACGAGGTGATCGATCGATCGATAACCTCGTGTGGCAAAACCCTAAATCCCGAGGTCCGAACGTCCGAACGTCTTGGTTGACACCGTTAACCCGAACCTTTTTATTCTTCGTTGTCGATTTTAAAAGTGGAATTGTCGTCCGTTTTGTGCGCTCGCGCGACGTGCAGAAAGGACGTTTGTTGATATTTTCCTAACAAACGTCGTCACATTCACGGAAAGAATACGTTCGAGAGAATTCTCGCAAGTCGGATATAGCGCGAGGTTTAACTGTTATTATTGAATCTTTTACGTTCGGCGACGCGAGATCGTTTTGAACGCGAGCGAGGTTGAATTAAACGCCGGTGTCGCAAGTAGTTGCTATACCATACCTATCAGGGCCAGTCCTGATGTAAGTTCAGAAAGTCTACAATTGTATTACGATTCAGCATCAAACGAAGTTAGAAGTGGAGCAGTACTTCAAGGTTCCGTAGGTACGCTCGCACAAGTGGTCGCAAACGGCGATACAGCCTCAAACATAAACCTCAGGGGGGACCTCGATGCATCGGGTATCATTCTATCCAGTTCATTAAATTACGTTTATCCAAGTTCAACCAACTCACTCACACTATCAGGCGTACCTCTGACACTCATTACGAAAGCGTACGCTCATACCACCCTTCCAGCAAACCCGCTTAGGTTCACAGGGGATGTTTTCACATTTGTAAATAACACAGCCAATACGATTACTGCTTCGACGATTGTCATGTTTGATGATGATGGAATAAACAACGTGAATGGAGTTCAACCGTTCAATAACTCATATACTCAAAGTAATCAGAATTGTACACCCATCGGTGTCTGTATTCAAGACAGTGCTGCAACTCAGAGTTGTTTCGTGTTGATTGGACGTGGTTTCACGACATGTAGGAATGCCGCTGCTACAGATAATACGTATGTAAAAGGTCAACGTGTGAAATGCATAGTAAGCGATGAAATTAATAGTGCTCAGATTACGACGGGCGATTCATATATCGGAACAGCTATGGAATCAAAAGTGGCTGGTGCTGGTGGCGGTGTATTGATTTGGGTAAGCCCAGGATTCAATTATTTTACATAAGTATAGTATAAACATATGAGTAGTTTTGGACAAAGTTTAGTTTGCAAAAATTTAACATGTACAACCATTAATGGCAATGCCCCATCGGGTGGGTCAACTAAATGGACAGATATTGGAAATGACAATATTGAAAGAACAAATGGAAACGTCATTGTAAAGAATGAACTGATAGCTGAAACTGTAACAATCAACAACAAATTGACTGTTGAAAACGCTATTGAGATGTTTACGGGAGGTATACAGGCCGCAGCGGGTGATTTTACTGGTTGTGAATGCATAAATTTAGAGGTCGACAATGTTAAGGGAAAATCTGGAACAGTTGTCACTGTAAATAACGATACGACAATAAAAGGTGCAATTGTTAACCAGGCACAAATAGGTTCCAAAACAAATTTAGAATTACAAGGGCCCAAATCTGCTAATTCAACATTTATTAATTTGAATACCGAAGGTGTAGACGAAGCAAATGCTTCAACTATATATTTCAACATAAATTTTAAAAAGAAATCTGATAATAATATATTTTTCAGAATTAATATGCCGGGTGATACAGTAGAAACTCTATTACTTTTTTAATTATATAACGAATTTCTTTAAAAAATCGGTGTAAATATAAATTTCGAATTAATTATTGAAATATTACAGGTAGGCGTGAAAAGATAAAAGATAAGCCAAAAATTAAATATTGGATCTCGTCTTTTCACAGCTGGTAAACGTGACCCGCAGTCGATCTTGGCTAGGGAACAACGTTTGGTGCGGGATAACAAGGCCTCCGACTGGACGCCTACGGAGGCCACGCGTAAGCTGACGGCTTGTACACCAGACTGGACCCGGCGTTCTACGCTGCTATCCCATGGCTACTGACTTGGCTCATGTCCCGTTGGCCTCGCTCCGCTCCATGGTGGTCGAGATCTACCAGGCTTGGTGGGCTCAGACGGACGCGGAAAAGGCGGCTTCTGGCGCGGGCGGCATCTCCGCGCACCTCTCCAGCAGCGAGTACGACGCCCTCCTCGCGAAGATCGCGGAGCTGAAGGAAATGGTGCAGCGGCAGCACGAGGAGGGCGCTCCGGTGGTGCGGCGGCAGCGTGAGCGGCAGCAGCAGCAGCAGCGTACACAGCAGCCGAGGGGCTTCCGTGTGGGTCAGCACAAGACGCCACCCGTGGGATTCGGCCGCGACGACCAACGGGCGAAGCCGTTCTGCGGCAGGTGCAAGAAGGCGGGCAAAGGTGAGAGTTACCACTTCTACCGCGACTGCCCGTTGGGCGGGCGCCAACACCCGCCCGCCTCCGCCGCGGCATTCTGTGTTCCTATCGACTTCGGACTCAACGTTTTCGGACATCGTTCAGCGTGCACCGTCTGGCACACCGCCTTCTCCTGGTGAGAAACGTAGTGGTAAACCGGCATCGGTGCCGCCTAGCCCACCGAGAACGAGCAAAAAGGGGAAAGCAGTTGCGCAGGGGGACTCGCAGGACGAGGACATCGCCGACCTCGAGTACGAGGACCCCTGGCATGAGGCGGACGGCTTGGATGTGGGGGTCTATGACCAGCACGTCTGATAACCGGAACTCCGCCAGCTACATTTCCCTGGCGCGCCTTCACTCAGCGCGCATGTGCAGGACCTACTGGGAGCGAGTCAGCGGCCGACGAGTTTGGCAACCTGGCGGGACAGGCACGACAGAGCCGGCAACCGCTTTTCGTCCCCCACACCACGCGACGCATCTGGGGGTTTTCAGCGGCGGCAGCGGCGTGGTCATTAGACTGGCGCATCTACTTTTGACCACAATATCTGCTCAACATCTACCCTCTGCAGATCTTGCTCTCGTTGGAGCACAACTTGTGCTTTTAGAATTGCATGTATCCTAGGATATGCACCCCCACCGGGCCGCATACTGGGAGACCCCATTAGGGGGCTCCACTAGTAGACGGCCTCACTTGGCATCGGACAAACTTGCTTGCCTGGTGCCAAATAAACAGTGGGGGCATCTTTAACCGCTTGTCGCCCGTGCCATCTGAACTGCAGCCTCCCGTTATGAGGCAGGGCTGCAGGGAGGGTTTTAACTTTTGCAAGTGATAACTGCCTGGGACATCTGTAGATAGGTAGAAATAAAGGGGCAGGCTTGACAGCTATGCACCTCCTAACATCACGTCTCCGGTAGGAGTATGTCACATTTTTTCTTTTTTTCCTATCGACGAGGAGGACGCGGAAGGGGTGCATGCGCTTGCCATGTGTGCGTTGTTCCAGCAGGCAGCGGATGATGGTGCGGAGGCCTTCGCTCGTGCGGCCGCCACGTACGGTCCGCCCGCGGTGCTTTGTGCGGGCGCGGTGGGCGGGATCGACGTGTCCGTCTACGGCTTCGCGGTGGAGCAGCAGTCGCCTCCCGACGAGCCCGTGGGGGACGACATTCTCCGACGGCTCGACGATCTTGCCGCGGAGGTTCACTCCGCGGCCAATCACCAGGTGCACTTCACACACGCATCTTTCCCGCCTCCCGACGGCATCGAGCAGCAGACTTCGGCTCTGGTGTGCGGCCCCGCCGCAGCGGGGATCACGCCGGAGGAGCAGGTTCCGGCAGGTGGTGCGGCGGCATTGGCATCCGCCGTGCCGGCCCCTGCTATGCATGTCTCGCAGGAGAAGGATGTGGAACCCGTGCCACTTCAATCGGCACGGGTGACCACCACGGCGGCGACGGACGGTGAGTTCGCTGGATTCGTTCAGACCGTCAATCACGCCGCCATCGCACAGGTTGATCTCACCGGCTACGACACCGACGACTACGAGGACCTCGCTGACGGCAGCTTCGTCGTGAAGCCGCGGGCTTCGGCCATTTCGGCGAATCATGCGTCGGAGTCCACTGCCCACGCACCTCGGTCTGGTGGTGCTTCCCGCACCTATGGTTGTGGCAAGCCGCCATGGGGCTTCCCCGCACACGCGGGTACGTGGGGGATGCCCTACATCCGGTCTCTTATTCTCTTGATCTCAGTCATGGGAGTGGGAGCTGCCGCCTTCACGGCGGCCAATGACATCGAGTCTGTGCAGGTATCGGGTCAGGCTGCTCCGCAGCCTGTACTGTGCAAAGGGGATCTCTGCATCTACTTTGGTATCACAGAGCTGGACCCCGTCACTTTGGATACGGTGCTGCACTCCCTGGGTGATGCAGCGGTGGCTCACCGGCTGCCTGACCCACTGGAGTGTAGTGCTGTGAGCTACTACAGTGGACATTGTGGTGACGGTGCTCCTTTGGACTTTGATCCCGAGTAGTTATGCTTCTGGTTATGGCAGTGCACCACTGCTCTGGTGGTGTGCTGAGATGTACTTTCACACCAACGGCTTCTTCAATCTGTTTTATGGTTTTACTTTGACACCTTTGCAATCTTCAATCTGACTTGCTGGCACATAAGTTTTCAGTAGTTTAGCGGGACCTTATTTCCCGTATGTTTTTGCTCTTGTGCTGGCTAGAGGGTTCCAATTTGTGTATCAGAATAGCACAGTTGGATTAGCAGTTAGGACTTGTCACCCTAGCTCCTGCCCTAACAACTTATCTTACAGTATCTGACTCTCCTAGACAGTCACCGCCCACAGTGTTGGGGTGGTGTGCTGAAATCTGTATAGGCAGCCCTGACCGGGAGTCCCGGTGCAGGCCCCTATGACATACTCCTAGGCCAACACTGAATTGCTGACTGATCTATAGGTTCGTGCTGTGACACACGCTGTGTCACAGGTAGGCTAGACTCCGAAACAGTCCGAAAACGTTCAGGGTATATCTAGCTTAGGGTTGATTTATCTTACGAGTTGATCCACAGAGTTCGGGAGTTTCTGATATCTAGTGAACTAGGATATTCCGATACAAGCACATGACGACAGTGAATCAGAAAAGGTGGCATTTTAGGTCATATTTCCATTATCTTATATATAACCATAATATGACCTAATTTGCCACCTTTTTTAGACTTAAGGAAATGCACATGACAACAGTGAATCAGAAAAGGTGGCATTTTAGGTCATATTTCCATTATCTTATATATAACCATAATATGCGAGGAAGACAGATACGCTGTCCGGCTAAGCTCGCTGAGCATCAAACTGATAATCCCATAAACAGTGTCTGGCCGAGGCTTTATGCTCTCGGAAACCCAGACAGTGAAGCAAGACTGTACTACTGTACTGCACTACTGTACTGTACTACTGTACAGTACAGTGCTAGGATGTCACGGACACGATACGGAAGCAGGGTCAGGCTAGGGGCTAGTCAGAGCCCATAATAACTAAGCCTAAACCCGAAGTCCAGCACACCACCCGTGGGTGTGACTACCTAGCAAAGCAGGTACAGGATATACAGCCACGAGATAACAAACAAACACCTAACATTCACTTCGGTGGAAACCGATCACTTCTAGCTGGGTGCCGGGGTCTTGACCCGGTCATCCCACTACTGGGCTAAAGCTAATCAAGCTGCCAGGACAATTGCTAGGAAACTCAGCCACTTTGAAGCTGGTCAGCAGAGCTGAGTTCAGCGGCCGGGATGTAAGCACAGAAGAATCCCGAAGTGAATTGTAAGCTGTCCGTTGCAAATTGAGCACCACCAGGCCCAAGTGGGCAAGGTGGATCCACAGCAGAAAGTAAAGCAACTGAAGAACTGAGACAAGCAGAATCCCACGGCGGTTTGAGCATTGAAGAAGGAGACAAAAGAACTCGATCATCTGGCGGCCAATCACGGATGTCTGCAGCGCCAAGTGGTGGAATCGAAGCAGATAAATCTCCAGCAAACCGACGACGGTGGCTCCGGGCTCAACCAGGCCCCTGTCACCACCGCCTACGGCAACCAGAGACGCCGTAGCGCTGGCTAGCAGAGAACAACAAAGCACCGAAGACATTAATGCACACCGGAGAAAGCTCGGCGGAGTCCGCGGACGGCACACCGGAGTGGCTACTGGCGATGCTCCCCCGTCAGAGCCATGCTCAAGAGTGCCGAAGGAGCCGAAAGCCACCCGCTGCCCGCCGTCAGAGTCATTGTCAAAGCCTTGGTCATTGTCAGAGACCTCAGAGCCAATGTCAGAAGCCTCAATCCTCATGCCAGCAAACAGCGGAGCCGGTGCAGAGTCGCCAAGCTGGAGTGACGGGACAGAGCCAGGCAAGCCGAGAGAGCCAGGGACAACCACTGGCGGGTCATGAGCCGCAGGCACACCACCAGCCACGAGTGCAGAGGGATGCCGAACCGCAGGCGGTGGCGGAATCGAGCCCCGTGCATCCGAGTGGAACGTGGCCAGACCGAACTGAGCCATGCCGTCATCGTCAGCCGCCGCGTCCTGAGCGGAAGCCGCCGCATCCTGAAAGTGCCGCAGAGACGTGGGCTCAGCCGTCACAAAAGAATGCGCCGACAGCTCGACCACCTCTGGGCGACCTTCCATCGTGCAGAGCGACTCGAAGGCATGTTCATCCCCCGCGTCATAGAAACGCTGGAAACGAACAGCCAGGCAGTCAGTCTCATAGTTCTCAACTGCACCACAGTAGTGGGCAGACTGAGGACCGCCGTTGGGGCATTCAGCATGCCAGTGTTTCAAACCACTTTGTGCACACTCCGCATTTCTGCAGTGAGGCACGAAGGCACCGCTCTTCTTGTCAAACGAGGCAGGAGGAGCGGTGCCAAGTGGCTTAACACCAGCACGATGATGCTTAGCAGCAGAGCGGGTAAGGTGCTTGCCCGCAGGCGGTGCCCCTTCTCGCTTCTGCCGCTTCAGGTCACGAATGTCCTGCTGCATGCGCTCCAGCTGCTTCTGCAGACTGGACAACGCCGCAGCCAGGCCAGACGCGCCATCGCCGAATGACAGAGCAGAGACACGGGTGTCAGAGACTTTCAGGCCGTGGCGGAACTGCTCCCGCACACGAGCCTGGATAGTCAGAAGAGACACGCCCTGCCGCTGGTCAGCCCGAGCCAGAGAGTTAGCCAAGTCACGGTATAGAGCCGCATTGCCGAGAGCCTTGACAAACTGCCGCTTCACCGCGTCCTCTGGCAAGTTGTGGGAACGCTGAACGTCCCGCAACAGGCCATTGAACTCACGGATGTCACGGTCAGGATCTTCGCCGCTGGGGATGCGAACCGCCAGCAGCGACTCAAAAGAGTCAAAGGGTTCTGAGCGTTCCTGGAGCATGCGCACCACCTCAAGGGCAGCGCGCTTGCCATCTCCACGAACGTCAGACCCAGAGGCCTCAAGCCAGTCACGAGCAGGCGAGCCCGGGCGAGCCAGAAACGTCAGAGCCGAAAGCAGCAACTCATTGCCCTCATGCCTAGCCGCAACAGTCATGTCAGTCAGGTCAAAGAGGGGAGCAAGTGCCTGCGACTGGAGCAAAAACTGCGTGCGCAGCTCATGCATTAAACCATTAATTGTGAAAAAATGTCAACCGCATCTGCCTCGGTCCCAGCGAAGCGCTCAGACTTGTCCCCGAGAATCTTAGTGGCAACGATCTTCGCAACCTTTCTGTCAAAATTGTCGCGGGCAAGCTGTTGACATCTGTCGAGAACCTCCCTCGCAGCTGCGGTGGCCGGAGCTGGCAGCTGCGGGGTGTGTGGTGTCGCAGCGTGCTGCGCACCCACATCATCAAAAATCGTCTCCAATCTACGGACGCGTGACCGCGTCATTCTATTTGCTGTGGTAACCATGATAGAGAGACAGGGGAAAGGTCGAGCTAAGCAAGGTGGTGGTGTAAGAATCGTCACGGCGGCCAGATACTCTGTAGAAGTCTCAGCTGAACAGATTGAAAATCATAGGTCGTTAGCGGAAGTTTGAGAGCGGCCAAGATTCGCAACGTGTGGAGCGTCCTTGCCAGGGCCAGTGGCGCACGATGCAGATCAACTCTCGCCGCGACGATACTGCTGCAAAATAAAATAATCCGTCACAAACCGATCTCCTGCGCAGCGAAGGCGAGCACAACGCGTGCCGCCATCACTGCCATGTCAAAAGGCCATACCGCGAGAACGATACACCACCGCCCAAGTGGGCGCTCAACCCCTCCTACGTCCTACTTAGCCGAACATGGCAACAGCAAGGCGCTGTGCCATCATCAGAATCACCGGAAAGCCGGTGCGGGCCATAACCTGCGAGGAAGACAGATCCGCTGTCCGGCTAAGCTCGCTGAGCATCAAACTGATAATCCCATAAACAGTGTCTGGCCGAGGCTTTATGCTCTCGGAAACCCAGACAGTGAAGCAAGACTGTACTACTGTACTGTACTACTGTACAGTACAGTGCTAGGATGTCACGGACACGATACGGAAGCAGGGTCAGGCTAGGGGCTAGTCAGAGCCCATAATAACTAAGCCTAAACCCGAAGTCCAGCATAATATGACCTAATTAGCCACCTTTTTCAGACTCAAGGAAATGCACGGGAAACGACTGATGCATGACACACACAATTCCACAGTAAGGACCAACACAGAATAACAATAGGTGACCAGTGGTGCGTGCCGGAGATGACCAGCTGTGTTCACTACATAAGAGGCGTTCAGAAATACTGGGAAATACCGGCAAATATCAAGAGGAGTACAGAGGATACTGGTGAATATAGAGGTGATACCCCCGGGACACGCCTCTTGCGAGAACAGGCGTTCCGCTCGGGTAAAACAAACTGGCTAAGCTCTCATAATCAGTCCGGCCGAGTGCTTTTATCATGCATCTCGGAAACCCGGATAATACGAAGTGATGACTGACAGTACAGTACTACTGTACTGTCATCCTAGCTACTAGCGGAGTCACGGTTCCGATCAGAGACGGGTCAGGCTAGGGGCTATCAGAGCCCATAATAATAACCCTGAACCTAAAGTCCAGCACACCACCCGGAGCTGTGACTGCAGCCAATAGGGCTAGGCAAGCGGAGCTAACTAAACAGATAACAAACAGCACTTCACTGGAAACAGATATACTTCAAGCTGGGTGCCCGGGGACTCGTCCCGGCACAACCCACCACTGCGGCTAAGGCTAATCACACCACCAGGATTTGAAATAAGCAGACTCTAGCCACTGCAAAGCTGGTCGGCAGAGCCGAGTTCAGCAGACGGATTCCAAGGCAGGAAAACATCCGAAGTAAGTTGAGACGAAAACTTGTAAGTACCGACACCACCAGACCCAAGTGGGTCAGGCGGATCCCAAAGTGGAGTGGCAAAATCATCAGATTGCAAAGCCGCTGAGGTCGATTGAGAAAAGAATTGCGCCACATCCCGCGGCGGCAAAGACGAACCAGTAGTAATCACAGGCGGGTAAAGGGAATCCAGTAATGCACCACCGGGATGAACCGCACCGTAGCCGTAGGTGGCTCCGGGCTCAACCATCAGGCCCCTGACACCACCGCCGACCACGAGTGTCGGCATCGCCGTAGCACTGAATAGAAACGTAGCCACCATGAAAAGAGTGAGTGCAAATTCCCCGATGCCAAATGGCCTGGAGCCTCTGGGGACTCCGAACCGCCGAAATGCCGCAGCCGCCGGCGGTGCACCCCCCTCAATTTCAGTCAGGCAGACACCAGGAGGGCAGTCCGAGCCCTCTCCATCATCATCGGAGTCACACACCTCAACAGGCTCAGGGTCAATGTCAAACCAGGCAGGGTGGACAGTGTTGAATGTTTTGAAAGAGTTGTCAGCAGGAGCCATCGGGCCGAGAGCCAGAGAGGCAGACGGTGGCACGAAGGCGGTACGGCTGACCTCATGCAAGTCAATCGGCTTACCATGCACGGGTGCAGAGGCCTTCGGCAGCAGCCGCTTGCTGGCGGTCGGCTCAGCGACACCACCAGCAAGCGGACCGCTGACCTCAGCAAATGCAACACGGCCAATGGAAAGGTGCTCATCAGGTGCAGACTCGGCAGAGGCAGCAGCATCCTTGAACTGCTGCAGAGCCGTAGGCTCTGGAGCAAAGGAATGCGCAGACAGCTCACAGATTTCAGGTTGCCCCACGAGAGCACACAAGTGCTCCATGGACCCCTCATCCCCAGCGTCATAGTACCGCTGAAAACGAAGGGCAAGCACGTCGGAGTCATAAGACTCGACGGCTTGGCAGTAGGATGCCGAGATGGACAGCGGGTGAGTGTCCTTGTGAGGACACTCACTCAGCCAATGCTTTGACCCAACGGCGCGGCACTTCTCGTGCCCGCACGTTGGGACAAAGGTGCCAGACCGCTTGTCAAAAGCCACCTCCGAAGAGGCGGAGTGAGCAAGCGGTTGCACTCCAGGTCGGTGGAAGTTGCGCGGAGTGTGTTTCCCAGGGGGCTTGGAGCCACCCTTCTTAAGGGAATCGACATCCCGCTGCAACTTGACCAACCGAGCACTGAGCCGATCAATGGCCGAAGCCAGGCCAGCGTCAGTGGTGCAAGATGCAACAGACATGGGCCGCCCCGCAGTGCGCTTGCCCGAGAGCCGCCCACAGCGGTACTGCTCACGGACTCGTGCCTGCAAGGTGAGCAGACTCACAGCCGCACGCTGGTCAGCTCGAGCAAACGAGTCAACCAGCGCGGCGTAAGCCGGCCCAGACAACGCAGAGATGAATTGCCGTTTAACAACGTCCTCGGGCAGCGCCTGTAGACGTTGTGCATCCCGAAGGCAGCTGTTAAACAGCCGAATGTCAGAGTCAGGGTCTCGCTCATCAGAGATCCTAACCTCAAGCAGCTCTGCAAATGCATCGAACGGGGTCGATACATCCGCAAGCATACGCACCACCTCGAGGGTGGCACGTTTGCCATCGGCAGGAACATCCGAACCAGAAGCCTCTACCCAATTACGGGCAGGAGACCCTGGCGCAGTCAGCAGCAGCAGCACAGAGTATAACAGCTCATTCGCAGCAGACAGAACAGGGGCGTCAGCAGCTGTCAGTTCAAACAGGGGTGCAAACGCAGGCGACTGCAGCGTGAACAGCTGCTGCAGCTCGGATACCAATTGCGAAAAAATGTCCGAAGCTGAATTCTCGTTGCCTTTAAATTTCGCAGTTTTGTCACCCAGAACTTTTGTTGCTGCTGTCTTGGCACACTGAACATCGAAAGAATCCCTGCGCAACCTCTGCAAAAGTACGGCTGCCGCAGTGGACGCCTCAGACTCTCCCGAAGCCAAATGCGGAGTCGATG
>LGRX02013677.1:0-23981 GCA_001247695.2 Cymbomonas tetramitiformis
TGTGTGTGAAACTCTTGCGCTTTTTTCGATATCAAATCTTTCGCTTCTTCAGAGTTGAAAAACGTACCACGCTACCACGTCTCCTAAGCTACGGTCAAAACCGGGGTATTTATCACATTTATCACACGGGGCCTTAACACAACATAACTTTCCATATACATTCTACGTAATAAGTGTTAGGAACAACTTTTTTTGCGCAAGCAAGATTGCGGGGCTTCCATTGAAGCAAATACGGGGCTTTCGTTGAACTAGATACGGGGCTTTCATTGAACTAGATACAGGGCTTTCGTTGAACCAGATACGTGGCATTCGTTGAACCAGATACGGGGCTTTCATTGAACCAGGTACGGGGCTTTCATTGAACCAGATACGTAATTCTACGAGTTCCTGACCACGATACCGAGTGTGTAGGCAATTCTGCTTAAATTAGAAAGGGTTGGAAGCAAGATCCGTTCGGAATCTAGGATGCTGGACGGTTCTTGTGAGGGGGGTAATGGGCGTGATTCGAGCCAGCCAACTCGACTCACGCCCAACAGGCAGGGACGCATCCTGCACAGCATGAACATATCACGCATATCATATAAGCATAATAAACACATACTGACCGTTTGGCAGTGCAATTTCACCTCTAGCGGAAACGCGGATGTCAACCGCGTCCATGTTTCCGCTAGGCGTTTCTTCCCTCATTCGCGCGCTCGTTTGCAAGAGAGCCTGGGCAACGGATGAGGGAAGCGTTAGCAAAAATAGTATTTCGTATGCGTTGTTTTCCCTAAACAAATTGCACAAACTGAACGGTCAACCACACATCTCGTTGTGGGAGGACGCGTTCATTTGGCGGAAGCGGGTGGAATTTAAGGAATTTGAAACCCGCAATAGTTGCGCTATGGGTTTTCATTCTTTGCGAAACGGGTACCCACATACTAAGTATGAATATGTGATAATATTTTGAAGCTAAAGATTACTCAGATTAGTATACAATCTTAGAGATCTTTATTTCGCTGGACAGGGGCACACTCCCGGAGAGAAAGCCTTCCGCCTTTAGTTAAAATTGCATATTTAACAAATCAGCCAGTAAGTATTTTCTCTAAGTATTTTCAGACGTGTTCTAGTTCTCTAAGTATTTTCAGACTGTAATACTTAGTGTTGTCTCGCGTGTTGTCACCAAGCCTAAACTCACGATCTCACTCCCAAAGTGACCAAAAACCGTTCGATCGCCGATCGTTCGGTTTTTGGTCACTTTGGGAACACGTCTGAAAATACATGTAGAGAAAATATCAGACAGGTCTTTGCAACCAAGCCGACTTCAGTTCTCACATAAACGTACGTTTTACGCCCTCCCGAATCTGGAATTCACGGCCGTGAATATTAAATTCAGGCTTCACTGCACGTATACCCCACACTGTTTGCGAGTAAATTAGATTAGGAAACCATTTTTTCAGCGTTCGTAACGCACATAGATATATCATTTAGACTCCTAGGAAGTTTTTGAACTATTGATTGAGCCGATCCGTGGCCGCATCAGCTCAGTTTGCAGTCGCGACTGCAAGCTAAGCTGATAGGCCCTTATAACTTTCATGCACATCGCATAAAAACTCAAACAGCGGAGGGGTTCTCGTGCGTTCTAGCGCACGATACTTGGCAAACGTATTGCTAACAGCAATATTGGTGCACCCTCAAACGCACGACCTCTGATGTAAGCTATGTGCAAAACGCGTGCTGCACATCATGGGTTTGGGTAAACCGCAAACCCAAACCCAAACCCAAACATGCCAAACAGCAAAGGGCTTCCCGTGAGTTCCAGCGCACGTAACTTTGCAAAATTATTACTAAGATATATATCTTTTAGTTGCCAAAGGCCCAAGGCCTCAAAAGCCTTGTGCACGAAGCCATCAATTTATTTCTTTGGCAGATTTATTGGGTTTGTGTTCGAGTTTACCCAAACCCAAAACATGCCAAACTGAAAAAAAAGAATCCCGTGCGTTATAGCGCGCGAAACTATTCACAAATATGTACAAGATATATATCTTTCAGTTCTCAGAAGCTCAAGGCCTGAGATAACTTGTTGGCAAAACCATCAATTTATTTCTTTGGCAGATCTATTGGGCTTGGGTTCGAATGTTTCCAAACCCAATACATGCTAAACAGCAAGCGGCTTCCCGTGCGTTCTAGCGCACGTAACTGCGTAGAAACATTGCCAAGATATTTATCTTTGATATATTCGAAGCACAAGGTCTAAGAAAGTCTGTGCGCAAAATGGCATAGCTATTTCTTTGACAAAGATTTTAGCGTGATATTCAAACTCATAAATCTGGGTCAAAGAAATAATATGTAAACTTCGTTCACAAGCTATCGCAAACCTCGCACTTCAGAAATGTGAAACATATACATCTTATCAATATATTTTGCAAAGTTACGTGCGCTGGAACTCACGGGAAGCCCTTCGCTTTTGGCATGTTTGGGTTTGGGTTTCAAACCCAAAAGGCATCATGCCAGCACGCGGCCGTCTTCAATATACTTAACGGCTTGCCATATGCTCTTGATATTGCACTGCTACTATTGCTATGAACAATATCACTGGCAAGTTTCGTGAGAAGATTCTCACGAAGACCCCTATTATGCAAAGCCGCAAGTGGTTGAAACCATCTCACACCGCACCAACTTAGCTTGCAGTCGCGACTGAATGCTAAGCTGATACGGTTGCGGATGGGGCCAATCGATAGCTCAAACGAAAGGTATTCGCCTAATGAATACAAACGCTTTAGAATCGAGGTGGAAAACAGTATGCTTCATGCTACATGCAATAAATTGTTTAGAAGAAGGGGGTGTGCCCGACGCAAAATATTGCACACGCTGAACCGCTTGTACCTCCGCGGTACCGAGTGATAGTTCATAGTTGATAGGTACCCTATCCCCATGTCTTACGATAGATGACATGTGACATATAATCTATTCCCGAATAACATCACTGTTTTTTCTATTCCCCATTTTGGCTTAATCTATTCCCGCATAAATACCCTACCATTTCCGGTCGTGGGGCTTTTTCGAGGGAGCCGATCCCTCTGAAAACATCTGCACAACAAAAGAACAGCTATTGGGAGTACTCGGGTCAGAACCAATCTTGTTCATGATTCCAAACCCATATCATGGGTTTTAACCAAAATGAGAACCCATGATATGGGTTATTAAAATTTTCGGAACCCATGATATGGGTTCTAAAAATCTCTAAAACCCATGGATAACCCATAACCCATGGGTTCTTGCTAGAATTTCAATGATATCAATAAATGTGTTAAACAACTCGGATCGGATGGGTAATATTATGTATCAATCAAATATGTATCAAGCCTACCATACATGCAATAATAAGTTTGCCAAAATATTAACATTAGCAAATAAAGCACAATGACTTAAAAAATAAAGTTTGTAGGCGCAAGTAATGATTGCTTCTCGACTGTGGTTTCAAAAGTTCTAGGTTTCACTGGTTCCCCATTTCTTCAGTCTGGAAACCAAGAGAATCGGTCTCCTCCTGTACTTGGGTTTGTACCTGTTCCAAATACTTTGAGACGGTGGCATATAGACTGCCTTGTTGACCTTGACTCGAGTCTGCGTAGCAAGAAAGGTCGGATCTTTGTTAGGATCGGACAAGTTCCCAGAAAGGAAAAAGAAGTTCTCTGTGTTACCCTCGTGTGGGAGGTGTGAAGAAACTTGCTTAAACACTATGTAGTGCAGTGGGCAACGGAATCTGACTACGTACATGAGTGCAAACTCGTTAAGCAGTTGAGTTTCCACGTCAATGAACCTCTGAATGAGGCTGGTATCTAAGGATTTCCAACGTTCCACCTCGTCTGTAACCACATCCGATTGAGCAGAGTCGCCACTCCTGAGCACCTGGACATTGCGCAACAGTGAGGCTGGAGCGGCACTCCCCAACCGCTGTTTCTTGTGCGCCGAGGAAGCGGGATGTCGTCACGCCGAATTGTAGCTGCGAGCCGCAACATTTGCAAGTAGAGAGTGCGGGCAAGATTAAACCAGGAGACTTCCAACCAGCTTTCCGCTGGGTATGTCTTTGGCATATATATCTGTACCAAGCGAGAGTTGGATGGGCGCTCTGTAAAAAAGCGAGCTGTCAGTTCCTCCTGCAAGATATCGCGGCCAACACTGACCACAACACCCAACTCGCCGGAACCTCTAGTGTCTGAAGTCCGCTGACGATCCGCGATTGTTGGCGTCGCAGAGGTATTCAACACTTTGAGTGGCAATGTATCCTGGCAACCCTGTTTTAAGTCATACATTGACAACACGGTCTGAGCTCCAGTCAAAACGTGCTTCTTGTCGATAGTCTCTTTGATAACACACTATTCGATGATAATGACATTATCATATGCCATTTTTGGATTTATATATATTTCATAAAAATCAGGGTTTAGTGATATTTATGCGCGAAATAGGGATACATAAAGGCAACAAGCTAGAAAAGTGCAGTATGCGTACAATGAAAACATCGAAATATGCATACATGTATCATTCTTTATTCAAATGTTTACGAGCAGAGTACTTTTCACCCTATACCGTCGAGGCATGACTGATACTATCAGTCAGGGCGGTCGACAAATCCTACTAATTTATTCATCATTCTCATCTGGCTCATCTTCTTCTAACTCTTCTTCCTCAGATTCGACAGTGGCTGCTTCCTTCCCCTTCGTCGTCGGTGCACTCGTCTTCTGTTTTGGCCTCGTCTCGGCATCCTGATCGGGCTCGGCGTGGAAATTGATAAGCCGTTGCTGCGCAGAGCTGACCATGAACTGGTCGTGGTCGAAGCCGATCGCGTTCATACCACACCTCATGGCGGCCATGGACGTCGAGCCGACGCCGCAGCAACCGTCGAGAATCCAGTTGAGTGGATGGCCGTTCTCATCCACCTTGCCTGGATTGTCACCGAGCATGTGGCACTGGATCAGCTCCATCAACAGTGCTAGGGGTTTCTGATGGTTATTCACGACTTTGCCGTTGCGTTTGTACATCTGGTGCACAACCGGGAAGCCGCGCAAGAGTGACGCGCGGCTCAGACGTTCACCGTCCCCAAAATCAAAGTTGAACATCCACTCCGGCTTTTTAGAAGACTCCCCCTGGGCATCGCTCTTTACATGGTACCCTAGGACGCCACATTCAACGTAATTGTAGCGTACGGACTTGTTGGGGTTCATGTGCACGTTCTGCTTGTGCCAGAAGAACCGCTCCGCGCGGCCGGAGCAGTAATTGTCAATCACCTCCAGGAAATCGGTTTGTTGGAGGAAACCGCAAAAGATAGCGACTGTCCATGCCGGGGCGGTGGTCTTGGCGTTGAAAGACTCCAGGAACGGTTGCACCTCGCCCTTGGTCATCGCGTCGGGAGTCTTCTCCTTGTCAAGGGCGTAATTGCAGTCGATGATCGTCCCCGTGAAGGGCAGCCTCGGGATGTTCTTCAAATCGTTCATGCTGCCCTTGACGATCTTCCAACGAGGGAGCATCGGCACGTCCGTCTGATGTGTGGGCTCGTCGTCCTCCAGGCCTGCCTCTCCTGCAACCTTAGGCTGCGGCCCGTCAGTCCGCGCCTCCCGATATAGTTTGATGTCGACTTTCACCTCGATCTGTTGCAAGCCTAGGATGTGAGCCGCGCTTGGCGCCTGCGCTTCTTTGAGATTTGCCCGCGCGTTCTCGATGTAATTGAAGATCGCGTGCGGAACTTCCCCAGACCCCCCCGGCGCGCTCCCCCCTGAGTTGAAGGTAAGCAGCCGATCAACGACTCGATTTTTTCTTGGGAGCTCCAGTAGGGGGTGAAATCGTCCTTGAATTCGTCCCAGGTTTGCAATCCCGCCGCGGACACCAAGTGCTTCTGCACCATGCGTTCCTTCTTGAACTGGCGTATCATCTGGCCCCCCTCTTTTACTGAGATCTCCTTGTCAATAATCGAGCGCAGATACGTGTCCACCTTGTCGAACTCCGCATCCCCCGCCAAGCCGCTCAAGTTAATCCAGAACGTCATACCCATGGATTTGGCATTGTGGAGAAACTGAGCTTCTTCCACCAAAATGCCTGCCCCTCTAGACGAGCCCGCTCCGTGGTCCCCGCCTCCTCGTTGCACCTCGTCTTCCATCTGTAAGTAAAAAAAAGAAATTTAGCATGTCTTAAAATATAGAAAAGGATGCTTTGGGAGGGAGAACACTGTTTGAAGCAGAAGTAAAAAGTAATTTACCTGTCGGTTGGAGGTGGCCTTTTTGCCAGCTTTTTTGGAGGGTCCGCTAGCGGGCGAACGAAGATGAGGCCTTGCGCTTTTTGGTCTTCGAAGCCAAAGGGTTTTTCATGCCCTTCAGGTCAAACTTTCTGTAAGCCTCCATGATGCTAACGCAGAGGTCCCACGTCTGCGGCCGGAAATTGGCAATTGTCCAGTGCATGAAGTAGTGGTTGATTTGCGTGCTGCCGAACACAGAATGCTTGGACATCGCTACTTGCTTCACATGCGTCTCCATCGACTGGTTCAAGTGAGACATTACGGGGTACCAATCTGTGACCCGATCGAGGTGAGCGTTGATGTCATCGTCCAGCACCGTCACCGTCACCTCTACCTCAGGGAGTGCCTCAGGGTCTCCCTCGTGCTCAAACGTCTCCCGCTTCTCGATGTACTGGAATCCCTTGGGATATTTCTCGGGATCCGGGAGTGAAAATCCATGCTCTGATTCGAACCTCGCCATTTTTTCCACCAGCCCTCCGACCTCGTAATGCCCAGGTTGATAAGGGATACCCCCTTCGGTGTCCTCGGGGACGCTGGCGACGAACTCGGAGATCAACGCTTCTCGGTAAACGGTGTACACGACCCCATGCTTTTCGAAAAGGGTCGAACGGAGCCCTTGCATGAACTGAGTGTTGTCTTTGCCTTTCTGCTTCTGATCGATCTGGTTCTGCATCTCGCCTAAGAACCGAATCATGCCAGGCGTGAGACCGATGTAGATCTTGCTCTCGAAGAACTGGAAAGCTATCTCCAACGGGATTTCCTCGTGACACTCGTCGGTGGCTTGATAACAGTGCTGGTGCCCAAAAACCTTGCCTCTGTATTCTCCCCTCAGAGTTTTTTTCAGGGAGAATTCGGCACGGATTTTGACATCGTCGATCGCAACGAAACCCGCATTGAAAGGGACCCACGGGTTCTCCTTCCTGCCGGACTTGATCTCGTTCACCCAGCCCCTCTCTTGATCCCGGCAGGCCTCGTACCCCTTCGCGTGGTACAGGCATTTAATGGGGAGACGAAACACACTCCCTTGCTCCGCCGCCTCGTCGAAATCCATCGGATTCGGCCACCGGTGCTCCATCTCGATTTTCTTGCACAGCTCAGCTTTCTCCTCATATTCTAACTTTGCTGCATGCTCCACTTTCAGCTTAGCGTGCCACCCATGTGCAGCCTCCTCGGCTGCCTTCCTTGCCTCAGATGGGGTGGCCACTTGAGACATATCCACATTAGCGCCCGCTCCAGTAAACGCTCTGGAGCCACCAGGTCCTTGAAGGGCGCGTTGGGCAGCAAGCTCCACTGCCGTTCTCCTGGCAGCCTGGGACAAGACGAAACTGTTCATTAGCTAATGAACGCCTTCCGCCCCGGTTCGGGCTAAAGGCGCGCGTTTCGAGGCGGAAAGCGTTCATTAGCTAATGAACGCCTTCCGCCCCGGTCCAGGCTCAGGGCGCGCGTTTCGAGGAGGAAAGCGTTCATTAGCTAATGAACGCCTTCCGCCCCGGTCCAGGCTCAGGGCGCGCGTTTCAAGGCGGAAAGCGTTCATTAGCTAATGAACGCTTTCCGACCAGGGACAGGCTCAAGGCGCGCGTTTCGAGGCGGAAAGCGTTCATTAGCTAATGAACGCCTTCCGTCCCGGTACAGGATCAAGGCGCGCGTTTCGAGGCGGAAAGCGTTCATTAGCTAATGAACGCCTTCCGCCCAGGGACAGGCTCAAAGCGCGAAAGGGACGTACCGTAGCCTGTACAACAGGTATGTCGCCACCACTGCCGAGGTCATCGGTCCTTGGCGGTGGCCTCTTGCTTTGCCATAAAGGAGCTGTAATCGACGCTTTCCACGCCGTGTTTACATAGCTCGCTATAAAGAATTCCTTGCTTTTTCCTTCTTGTTCTGCCCTACTTCTCAAATTTTGATAAGCCGAAAGCCGATTCGTGTGCCTTGGAAGGCTCAGGGCTTCCTCAAAGTTTGCGCTGTCCAGTTCGATTACAGTAAGCTTGTTGTTCCTAAGAGCGAAGAAATACAGAATTGGAGTCTGGCCTTCAATTATACTATACGCTACGCGTTTTTCTGGAAGAAGGCTACCGTCTGCATTTACAGTCGGAGAGGTGTTTTGGGGAAAATTGTAAAACATTTCTTCAGTCTTCTCGTTTGGGTCATCTGAGTGGATTATCAACTGCAAGGTGTCTGCAGGATTGTCGGTTTGAAGCGTTCTAACAATGCTCCACTTGTTGCCAAGATATTGCTGAAAAATGTGATGTTCCCTCAGTGCTTGAAATGTTTCTGCTGTCGCCATACTGAAATGAGAGAAATTGGCTGTCAACTGTGAAAGGGGTGTGTGTGAAGGAACTTTGAAAAAGTGATGTAACTTTAGCAAAATATTGTAGGTCATTTCTGTCGGCTAAAAATGACATGTCAAATATCGATGACAATTTTTGTAAAAAATGACATTTGCTGTCGCTTCCTGATTCGGTCTGTTCAGATCAAGGATATGATTTAAAGATATCCTGGTGTCATTTGCGCTGAAATCGAGAATCGATCGATCCAAAAAGATAGAAATTCTCCGTTGACTCGCAAGTCCATATCATTTTCAGAACGCAATAAACGGCTTCATAAGCTAATGACGGCTAATTTTGACGAAAATATGTTTTCTATTCCTTTTGATGAGGGTTGCGAGATTATCTGCAAACCGTGCCCGGGAATAGTTATTGAAGGTTCTATGGAAATAGGGGCTGACTTCTTTGATCATGAGCCAATTCCAAGCATAGCCCCGAGCGCAAATACGCAATTGGTCCTTTGGAACGCGCATTTGACGTCTAGATCGGAAGTTAGCTCTAATTCTTCACGCGTTTCCGGGACACGCGCTTTGCGCGAAATTGACTTACAAGAGATAAAAAGCAGACTTGATACATAATTTTCAGAGACAAGTTTAGACTTGCTTAATGAAGACCCTCTACGGTGTTTAAACGGTGAAGTAAACAAGCAGATTGTTGTGCGCAAACCGTACGAATCCGACATACGCAAGCAGAAATATGCAGGCGTAATTAGTATCAAGCAGCGACGTTTGCAGGCTGACAGTATATCAATGGCAGAAACCATTAAGTGCAATTGCAAGTCGCACTGCTGCCTATCTTTCTCATCGGCAGATATTAAGTCTTTTCGCGAAAATATTTTCAGCATGTCGCAAAAAGATAGGAAGGAATACTTCGTGAAGGACTTGCTAAAAAACAGCTTACGATCTGAAGACAAATTCGACTTCAAATACTTTTTGGCCAAGCAGCAGGTATGTTTATTTTTGAACTCGTTCATTAGCTAATGAACGGCCTCTGGCCAAAGCGCGACTCGCACATAGACACGTTGGCTGCGGGAACCGTTCATTAGCTAATGAACGGCCTCTGGCCAAAGCGCGACTCACAAATAGACACTTTGGCTGCGGGAACCGTTCATTAGCTAATGAACGGCCTCTGGCCAAAGCGCGACTCACAAATAAACACTTTGGCTGCGGGAACCGTTCATTAGCTAATGAACGGCCTCTGGCCAAAGCGCGACTCACAAATAGACACTTTGGCTGCGGGAACCGTTCATTAGCTAATGAACGGCCTCTGGTCAAAGCGAAATTTTTCTTGGACCTTGTGATAGATTGTGTAATCTTGCTCATCACAGGAATGTGGAACATTGTATCATAAATTTCTAAATAAATTTCATAAAGTACATTCGCGACGCGTTGGTCGAGTTGGTACGGCGCTAGGCTATGAACCTCGCACTCGTGGGTTCGATTCCCACTAAGGGTGTAGGTTGCGCAGATTTAAGGCGTGGCGGAGAGTGCTGACGAGCACACGACGGCCGTCCCGCCTGCAGACGTGCAGTGCTGGGGTTGTCTCCCAAGCGTCTTAGATCCAGCCAACCTATAAAAACCCTTATGCGTTTCCTTGGATAATTTGTTAATAATTTTTGAGTGACGGTGACTTTTGTTTTGTAACAGGTGTGCTTTAAGTTCTACTATATGGCTTACGGCATCAGCTACGGGTATCTTCACGACTGTCGGACACGCGTGCTCGAGGGCCGACACACGTTTGTTCGTGGATTGACGTACGAGGAGGACAACCGCAAGATTTCCCTGAAACGCGAGTCGGTCGTCGCATGGCTCGAGAAATACGCCGACGAATACGGAAAACCCCAACCTCACAAACCCGAGAAGCACCTTTCGGATGGATTGACCATCGAAGAGCTGTGGGACGAGTACATCGAGGGCTTGCGTGAGAATGAGGAGAGCAAAAAGCTCTCTCTCAGTTACTGGTACAAAATATTTGAAGAAGATTGCAGCAAGTGGCTCAAGATTCCATCGGTGAACCGATTTTCTCACTGCGATGTTTGCGCGTCCTTCAAGTTATTGAAGGAAGGCTTAACCAAATCTCAAAAAGGTGAATATTCATGAATAGCTTTGTGATGTGTTTATATGCTTATGTAATTTGTTCACTGACCCGAATTTGTGTATCTTGCACAGCGCAATACAACGGGCCTCTCAACAAACATCATGGCAATCGCACGAGCGGAGCGCCAGAAGTTCTACAAACATGGTCGTAAAGCGAATATGACCAAGAGCATTGCCATGAACAAAACTTGGCATAAGTATGCCTCGGTGATCATCGATGGCATGACGCAGTGGACCACCCGACTGCCACACTTTCGATGTATCCCTAAACATCTGGACTCTAAGGACTTCCTTGACGTGCACAACATGGAGAGCATGATCGAGAACGTGGGCCGCTTCATGGATTTCAACTACGCCAACTTCAAGGACGATGCGAACTTCCTTGTCAACGTTTTGCACCGGGATATCCTCCGCATTCAAGAGCATCGACGCAACGGGGACGGGGAAAATTCATACCCGATGCCGGAAGTATTGTATGTACAGCTTGACAATGTGAGCACCAACAAGAGCAAGTTGATGTTGGCATACGCAGCTTGGCTGGTTCACCACGGACGTCTTTCGCAAGGTGAAACTCAACTTTCTGTTGGTGGGACATACGCACGAGAACATTGACCAGATGTTTTCACGCTTCTCCGTGCGTCTACGACGCAAGCAAGCTTGGACGCTCGACGAGATGATAGAGGTCGCACAAGAATGCTTTACGGATGGTGTAATATGCGAGCACACCGAGAAGATCTTCGACTTCAGCTCTTGGTTTGATGGTCACGTCTTCGATTGCCACAATATTTTGGCACAGCAGGCTTTCAAGTTCAAGAAGAACGAGCACGGCGAAGTGGGCATGCAGTACAAACAGTATTCCATTTCACCCAAATGGTTACCCGAGACTCCATTGCCAAAGCTTGTTTCTACACCCCCTGTCGCGGGGCCTGGATACATCAAGCCGATTCCTTTTACCGAAGAAGGCATCGAAAAGCTTGAGCATACCTTACAGGCGTTGAAGGACATTTTGGGCACAAAGCTCACGGAGGTGCACGAAAAGTTAAGGCGCGAGGATGCCATCGAGAAACAGCGGCACCAAACTGCTGGTGGAGAATGTCAAGCGCCCGCGATACCCTTCCAGCATCCCGAGAAAATCGCCATCGAGCGCAATGCCACCTTGGTTCGACTGACAGAGGCGCCCGCGTTGGCGATAGAAGCTGCCGGGGCTGCCGCCGTCCCCGCTATACCGGTGCGCATCCAACGCCGAATTGATCGAGCGCCGATAGAAGTGTACAACGGTAAACGGAAACACCAAGGTCGAGCCCAAAAGCGAGCAGAGCAGTACGTGGACAACGCCCAGTGGGAGGTCACCAAACGCAATTGGGGAGTTTGGGAGTTTCGGGAGTTCGGGAGTTTTACAATGGGAGGCCCTAAAAAAATCGAAAATTTGACCGAATCTAGGGTTTAAGATTTTCCCGAGTGGAATGTAATTTTATTTAATTTTCCGGTTGATTTAGGGTTTAAGAAATATTCCTAATTTTCACGAAAGAAATCATCTTTTGCAGCCTGAATTAAGGAAGGTTTATGGGGTTTTTTGTGTTAAGAAAACATAAATTTTCCATTGAACTTGTATAATATTTCACGCATTTTTAAGCTTCAAATTTTTTTTCGAAACTCGGTAGCAAAATGACACTTTTTACGTCTGATTTTTATGAAATATGTTTTTGGGGGTTCATCGATGAACCCTTTTTATTTTTTCTAGTTTTATATGAATTTCAGGCCTTTTTGGGTGTTGGGGAGTTTTACAAGGGGAGGCCCTGAAAAAATCGAAATTTTGACCGAATCTAGGGTTTAAGATTTTCCCGAGTTGAATGTAATTTTATATAATTTCTCGGTTGTTTTAGGGTTTAAGAAATATTCCTGATTTTAACTAAAAAAATCATCTTTGTCAGCCTGAATTAAGGAAAGTTTATGGGGTTTTTTGTGTTAAGAAAACACAAATTTTCCATTGAATTTGTACCATATTTCACGCATTCTCCAGCTTCAATTTTTTTTTCGAAACTCGGTAGCAAAATCACACTTTATACGTCTGATTTTTATGAAATATGTTTTTGGGGGTTCATCGATGAACCCCTTTTATTTTTTCTAGTTTTATATGCCCTTTTTGGGGGTTTTTCTAAATTTTTTGAAATTTCTTCAAAAAACCCCGATTTCTTTGCAATTTCAGGAATATTTTTTGTTCACTTCGTCCCTATTTTTTTTTTGTGTTTGCCCCGTTTTTTTTTTATCTTCTTCCCGGCATAAAACAACCTACAACCGCTAGCTCACGAACTCGAGTTTACGGCGCGTGCCAGGACTTCTCTTAAATAAAGCACAAACGCGGACTAAAAACATTAATCGCGCAAACCCTTAAAAACCTACACCGCACAATTAAAAGTCACACGACAACATGCCTTCCGTTTACAAGTTTGTTGACTTCTTTCTTGCCGGACCTCATGACCGTGAGATGATTGCAACCCACAACATTCAACACTTGCGCTGTAACGATTGCCAGCTTGAGCAGTGGCGCCTTTCAACTCATTACAACGTGCGCAACATGGAACGTGGAAGAAGAGACCCCGGGTTCGCCAGTTGGCGCTTCGTCCGTCGCACGCGTTCGCATTTAGTTTTTGAACTGATGGCGCGCGATGGAGCCTACCCCGACCGTGCTGGCAACGAGTGGACAACACCGCGGACAATGATTGTCCCAGCAGACCTTCCTGGCGGGACTCCGGGATGTCACTGGACGCTTTTCACCATGCTCAATTGTCCCCGCCGCTGGGACCAGCCGAGGTGTAACTGTTCTAGGCCGTTCAGAAACTCCGAACATTTCGAGCAACTTTGCACCTCATGCCGATGTGAGACGTAGGCGAACATTATAGCTTGTTTAGACTGGAAATATTTAAAGAATTGGTTGGTATAAAATGTAAGCCGTGTGTGGTTTGTAGATAAACTTTACATTCAGCCACTAGTCTTTCGTATATTAAAAGTTGTCGTCATTGTGGACTGGTATACTTTATTCTTCCTTAGACCTAAACTTTTCGCTCTTAACATCACATGAAATATACAGCTTCAAATCAATATTCAAAACAAAGTTACCGGCGCGCATGTTTTGCCTCCAGAGTTTAACACGACTTCACCTTTTCTAGTGCCCTTCGCCCCATCGCCTACTCGTCTTCGTGCATTGACCAACTACGTTCTCCATTGGTTTTTCACGTGCTTTCGCGGACCACTACTAACCACAAGTCCGGGTGGCCGGCCCCCCAGTTAGGTTCAAAACATACTTCTTTCCCCGCCAAGATCCCTAACTAACTTTCACGAACTTTCGATGTTCTACTTCACGTTTGTCACTTTCATCTTCCGGTACGGCTCACTCAATCCAAGATCCCCCACATGGCGCTTCGCGCAGCAGAACACCGCGTGAGATAAATAGTGCACCGCGCTAATGAAGGTTGCACGCTTCCTCTCCACGCCGATGAAGGCGCGTCCCATGCGAAGCGCTCCAATCCCAGTGGTTCCTGCGGAACACTTAACATCTTTCAATACCCCGGCGTGTCCCTCGCGGCAAAACCAATGCATCCACAATGACACGCACCACTTCCCATGAACGGGTCCAGCACCACCATGTCGATGTCGGTTGTGTACCGCTCCACCAACAGCTCCATGAGCTCCACCTTTTTCTGTCCCACCACCAAGGTCTTGCCATGCTCTTCGCAGGGCTTACCGCCCTTCAAGCATCCCACTACGGCGCAATCGTGCTTGAAGGTATCCTGCACTTGAACAGCTTGGAAAGGTCGTGCCTGATGTTCTACCTCGGTCTGAACGATGTCCATCCTCTGCTCCTCATCCATTTCCTTCCAGCTTGGTTCCCAGCTCTCAGCCAGGTGCTTTTCCAAGGCCTTCTCAAAAGCCTTCACCTCTTGGTAACTTAGGGCACGCAAAATGTTTCCAGTCCAACAATTCAGCGGGAAATAATCAAAGTCAAGGTCCTTACATTGCTGCCCCCTGGTTTGGATGCTGGTCTTGAAGTCCAACTTCGGAGCCTCCAGCTTCCGTGCAAAAGTCGTGTACTGGTGTCCCACGGACTTTGGAGTGTTCGTGAAAGTCGCGTTGTTGCGGTTCCCCTCCGTCACGATGTACCCCGGCATTGTCTTGTACACCTGTGATCCTTCCCCCCTTTTCCCTCCCTTTAAGAAACGTAACAAAAAAAACAAAAATAAAAGGGTGCCTTCAAAGCAACAAGTGTTACATCGATCCTACCGGGTGCTTCAACGCCTTCCAGCCCGCCTCCAAAGCTCGAAGGGCTTCACTGTCGCCTAAGGCACACACAATGGTGTCTCCGTCCACCTTTCCCAGATCGGCGTATTTATGAACCTCAGACATGCCATCGTTGTTCGCGCACAGCTCGTCCAACTTGACTGCGAACGCATCCCAATCCACCTTCGTGTTGTACCCGGTCTTGCTCTCATGGCCCCACGGAACATCCGTGATGACCGCCGCCACACAAAACTTATCTTCCGCCGCGTTGTGCGTGATGACGTCCATGGCCCCGAGAGCTTCGCCGAAGTACAGCTGCAACAGCGGGATGCCTTGGGAGTTCATGGCAACCGATGTCAACACCAACAACTTCTCAGACTCGGCATGTCCGTGTTGATGGATTAACTCCAAGACGTACTCCACCTTCTCATCCTTCACCTTCGTGCCACGCGTCACGCCACGGTTCTTCACCGCTACCACCTTCGGCACCTCCACGGACACAATATTGTGCACATGATGCCGCACACCAGGCTTCAACGCCTCCTCATTCATCTTCAAGAACTGCCCAATCTCAATGCTCTCCTTCACCGGTCCCTTCTGCTGCGTTCCATTTCGGAGCGTTCCGCCTGCCATCTTCCATTGTCGCAACCCTTCGTAGTCCGGGTTCCCTCGCGACACCCCAACCCAAGGCTTCATCCATTCCGCGCAGGGGGCCGGGTCGTCCTCCATGTCCTGCTCATCCTTCTGTTTCTCCTTGTCGCTAAGCCAAGCCGCGTAAGCGGCATCCTCCTCCTCAAAGGCCTGCAACTCTTGACGTAGCTTCCCCATCTCCGCCCTCTTCTTAGTTAGATCCTTTCTCTGCTTCTTTGATTTTGGGACATGTTCCCCCGCGTCCTCCGCCGCAAACCAATCCGCCACTTCCTGTCTCTTCCGCTTCCGATCTTCACGTGTTTCACGAACCTCATCCGACTCCTTTTCAAAGTCAAACTTTCCATCCTCCTCCTCATCGCCCTCCTCATCGCCCTCCTCTTCCTCTTCGTTCTCCTCCTCCTCGTTCTCCTGACCATCTTCCTCACCAACCGGTTCCTCACCTTCTACCTCCTCATCCCCATCGCCTACCTCGTCATCATCCCCAACCGACGCACCTTCCTGCGTCTCTTCCTTTTCCTCTTCAACATCCCCACCCGTCTCACCAGCTGCAACTTCCGCAAGGGTCTCGACGCCACTCTCCTGAGCCTCCACAGCAGTCTCCTCCCACTCAACCATCTCGTTGTGCTTCTTCAGCATGTCCTGCACGACTTTCGGCTCGACATCCCGGTTCAGGCGAGGCAAGTTACTGGTCTTGGAGCAAGTCTCGTTGGCGTCGAAGAAAGTACCATCGTACCTGTAAACAAAAGTTTAACACCCATCACCTTTCCGCATAAAAAAATAGTTCACGGCTTTAACCAAACCGTGGTAGATGGACTTACTTTCCGGCGCTCAGGTCCTCCAAGAACTTGGACGCCTCTTCAGTTTTTTTCGCCTTCCCCTTAGAGCTTTGAAGCTCTAGCTGTGAGCGGACTTCTTGACGAAGCAGCACAAACGAACACAAGTCCGTGAAGGCGCGTGTGGTTCCGACGAAGCCCAAAGTCGCGCATTGCTTCTTCTTCTTCAAGTGGAGCTCGCCATTCTCGTCCTTCACGGCGAACTTGACGTTCTCGTTCACTTTCAGGAAAACCTGAGACATGTGTTTGTCTTCAGGCGTGATGGTTGCATGTAACACAATAAAATAAAGACCGGCTTCCACCGTACCTGATATCTTTGTGTCGGATTAAGACGTTGGAATTCCTTGTTGTCGAACAAGGAGTTGAAGCCGAAGGGGGAATCCTTCCCCAAAGCTTCGCAGTTCTCGCGAAGCAAGGCCTCCAGCCGCTCGTCGGGCCCGATCACCTTTTCGTGGATGTGGGCCATCCTCTTGAAGAACATCAACGAGTATAACGAAGGGTCGATGTGAGAGAACAAAACAACCAACTTCTGTGGTTTGGCCACGGTCTTGTCAATGGAGGACATCAGCCATTTGAAGGAGGTGTAGTCGTCGAAAAAAGTTTTTTTCTTGGACCCCTTCTCGTTCTGGACGATGCGCGAGAGGGCGAGGCATGTAACCTCCTCCTTGGTGATGTCCTCCGACACCACGATGACGTTGCATTCCAGAAACCTTTTGTCCCGGGCCTCTAGTTTTTTTCCGCCTACCACGGCGCCATCTTGGAAGGCACGAGTGAAAAACTCGTGCCTACCATGTCCGTCAATGGCAATGTACCGCTTACTGAAAACAAAAACAAACACAGCACGCCATTTAAAACGACAAAGAACATGGGTTAAAGGGTTAGAGAAACTATTTATAAAAAAATATATAAAGTGTTTACTTCAGCTAAAGCTACCACTGGCTGTCTAGCATCCACAAAGGACATTGCGTCCTACGTTTTTTTGCGTTTCGCTCAGCGTCTTTTTTATTCTTGAGTCTCCTCTTAGCTACTGCCACGTTTGGAACATTATACCAGCTAATGGGAACATGGTTCTTCCTGCAAGAATCTTCCTCATCTTCTGAGGATGTAACATCTACAAGCAACACTCGCTCTGACACCGCATGTTCTTCTTCCGAGCAAGAGTCCTGAAGGGAGTCAGTAGACCTGCAGGTGAACAGCAAATAAACAAGAAGAAAGTCACCATGCAAAACCAAGAAGAGTTCAAGCACTAACCTTTTTTTGCTGAATAAGAAAAGCGTTCATCGATGAACGCAAAAGCGTTCATCGATGAACGCTTTTTAAAAAACACTGCTAAAGAAACAAGTGTTTTGACCGGTTTAAAGAAAAGTGTTCATCGATGAACGCTTTCTTTATTTTGTTTCTGAAGCTTGAGTATTTTAAACTCTTTTTAAGAAAGCGTTCATCGATGAACGCTTTTCTTAGTTTTCCTTGTATTTTTCCTGAGAAAAAAGCTGAATCACACAGAAATATCGCAGCTTTTGCAACTCCAAACCGCAAAGTTTTAGGAAAAATACAAGGAAAACTAAGAAAAGCGCTCATCGATGAACGCTTTCTTAAAAACAGTTTAAAATACTCAAGCTTCAGAAACAAAATAAAGAAAGCGTTCATCGATGAACACTTTTCTTTAAACCTGTTAAAACACTTGTTTCTTTAGCAGTGTTTTTTAAAAAGCGTTCATCGATGAACGCTTTTTCACACTTGTCTCTTCTACCTTTTGTCAGCGCAGTTCTTCAAGAAGGTTTAGTGAAACTTACCCGTGGGCCTTAGGATCTCCTTTTTTGGCGCGGCGCCAGATCATGGTTTGGGAAAGGTCGATGCCGTTTTTCTCAACGGACTTCTCCACGTTGACACCGTTGTGATTGTGTCCTCTTGGGTTGTCAGCGAAAGAGCAGTCCGCGAGCTTCAGCACTTTCTGCTCAACGAAACGCTGTTCCATCACGTCCGCGTAAACCAACCTTTCCGTGTTGCCATCCCCGGACTTCTTGGTGGTTCCTTTTTTTGCAGGCATCTTTGCTTGTTTCTTTTGACTTTAAATCTTTGCGCTTTTTATTTGGCGGCTAGAGTTCTTTACTAGCTCTCAACTGTCTTCAGGTTTTCTTCGACTTCTCTTTCCGAAACACGTCGACTCCTTTGGTCAGTGTCGTTCTCGACTCGATATTTTTTCGCCTCGATATTTTTTTTTTAAATTTTCAAAGCGTTTCCTCGAGTCGAATATTTTGAAGGTTTCGCCTCGACTCGACACTCGACTCGATTTTTTCCTTCGCCTCTCTTTCCGAAACAGCTAGACTCGTTTGGTCGGTGTCGTTCTCGACTCGACTCGAAAATTTCCCAGCCGTCGCCTCGATTTTATTTCGGCGTCGCCTTTTATTTTGGCGACTAGAGTTTTTTAAGGCCTCTCCTCGACACTTTCACTTCGGGAGTGCATTTATTTTACCGACTTCCTAGGGCTAATGCAATGTCCACTCAATTTGTTACTTTTCGCTGCCTTGAAACCGGGGATGTCGTTCGTGAAATTCCTATTGTTTGGCATCTTGGAGACCCTTTTGTGACTAGCGACACACTTTGCAATGTTTTTAGTCTTGACAAGAAAGAAGATCTTTCCGTCACCTCCGAGTACGATGACTCCGTTGCTTGCTCTTTGGACCTGTTTCCCGTTCACGCGGGCTTCTTGCACAATGTGTACGGTACTCCTACCGACGACAACATGCCAATCTTGGTAAGCGACAGCGAAAGCGATGACAGCGATGATGAAGAAGACATTATTTACACCGGCGAGTGCAAGACTCCCCGGTTCTCACCAAACACGAAGCCCAAGCCCACGGAGTCCGTCGCTTCGACAAACCTTTCCAAGTCCGACTCGACTTCCAGTCACGCCTCTTCTTTTAAGTGGCCCGCAGATTGCAAACGTGTGAACAAGGTCCCCTTCGACGTCGATGGCAATGTAACTTTTGGTCACCACATGTCCTCACCTCTTCCTAAACCAACCGGGAAGGGCGGTCTACCGCTGAACAAACTTGACTTCCATGTCACGAACCGTTCTTGGTCCCACGCCTGCGCCACAACTTGGGCGGAGGTAACCCGACAAGATGCTGTCAAGGACTGCAACTCTCAAGTTCGACTTCAAAACTGCCTTGGAGAAAAACTTTGCAGGAATACGGAGTGCTCTTTCTTTAAAACCCATGACAAAGAGTTCGTTCAGACAAGTTCTCAACAACGTGGCAAACGCTCCGCTTCCGCTTTCCTCGGCGTTGAGGTATTTTAATCCCAAGGTTTTCCCGTACACTTTCCCCACTTTTCCAGTAGGACCTTACGCTTTTCTTTTCTTCTTTCAGATTGAAGGCCCTCCATGCAAAAAGTGTCAAGAACCCATGGAAGTTATTACCTGTGGTGCCCGGGCTACTTTGGTCCGCATCGACCTTCCCGCAGCCGAAGGCCACCTACTGCTCTTTAGACACGAAGGCACCCATGCCTGCCAACCCATGGATAAAAAGGGGAAGGCCGTTGTTTCCAAAGAAACCCAAGACGCCATCAAAGAAGCCCTTCCCGTTTTCGGTGGTCGCTTCACTTCCGAGAAGCTGAAGAACTCCGCCACAACGGTTGCCTTCGAGAAGATGCTTTCCTCTCCGGACGGCTCTCCCATCGACGTGTACAAGGTATCGCCCTATTTTTGTGTTACCTTTCCGTTATACGTCGGGGACATGTTATTCTTAATGCATGGTTCCATTTTAGGTGGCCCGCGAAATGCAAGACGCTCGCGCCGTCCGCGACGTGATGAAAGAACACCGTGCGACTCAACGTGCCCCCGAGCGTGCTGCTGATGACGAGGTCAAGGAAATGAAACGGATCCTAGACTCAAAGGGATACCGTACTCTTCTTTTCGACACCGCACCTCTGAACTGGTTCATGTGCCCCCTGGACTTGCCGTGGTCCCCCGCGAAGATCATGCTGTTGATGGACCGCATTCTCGGCAAGCCTCCGTTCATCGGTTGCTACGCATGTTCTGATGGTGGCCACAGCTGCATTAACGGTCGCGTTGTCGAGAAGGTTGCAACGGTCGTGCCCGGAATTGGGTTGATAAAACTAGCAACCTTCGTGCTGCCGGCGGGTGAACGCGGTGTGGATGAGGAGAAGATGTGGCAAGGCATCGACTACGCTTGCCGGACGGTGGCCATGGAGGACGCCGACTTCGCGAAATATCGAGACAAGGAGGTTTGGGTAAAGACCAACCCAAAAGGTGAGATTTGCTTTCGTCCCGTCGGTTTCGTCCGTGACGCGGGTGGCGGAGGCTGGATCGGCATCCGCTTGAACTACAACAAGTTCATGCGCCGGGAGGACCGAAAGAAGTACATGACGCGGGACGAGGCGGGCAACTCGTTGGAGAAAGGCTGTGACTTGCACCTCGTTGCGAACATGGGGATACACGCTCGGTGTTTGGACAAGAGTTTCGAGGAGACCCAGTTCCGGACACTGTTCACACGGTGGTACGAAGCACAAGCCCCCAGACGTGTGATGGACGCACGTGCGCGCCTCTTCGACTTCATCATGGAGCAAGAGAGCAAGAGCGTGCAATCCTCTTTGTCTTCGCTCGTTTTATTTTACGAAGGTGAAGGCGAACGCACCCTGCAGCTTTTCACACAAAGCAAAGGGGCTAACCCGGCGGAGCAACTCTTCTCCAAGGACGGCAAACTGATCGGCGTGAATCTGCCGGCCTCCGAGTTCTTGCACCTGGAGAACGTGACGTACATCACTCAGTCCGCCTGGTTGGAGCACGTAGGAGAAGGTGGCCACAGCCAGCGGGACTCCCGCACGAACACCCTCTACGATGAGCGGCGAAGGGTGTACACCGCCATGCAACGCGCACGCCACACCGCGTACGACGTCCTTGAGGAGGTGCGTGAAATATATGTCACTCCTGGTCCAGTGACGACGGAGACACGCAGTCACCGACCAAACCAAGTCCGATCGATGGGGAAGAGGACTAAGACTAGGGTGACGATCGACGAGCCTGGAACGCCGACTCCGGCCATCAAGTTGGTGCGGGCATGCCTCGAGAACCCTTTGGAGTTCCAATGGCAGTTCGACCCAAACACCGAGGACCCGGCCGCCCGTTATGTTTGGCAGTCTTCCCAAGAGGTGGACGAGGCTCTCGTGGTGCAATATTTGGAGACCGCGGTGCACTTTCATTCCGAACATCGCTACGTGGACACTCGCCGCGTGTCCGTCGGGTCTTTGGACGAGGTGCGGTACCAGACAAGCACCACGAAAGGCCACGCGCAAATGTTGGCTCGCATGTTCTTGCAGCCTGACAAGCGCTTGAAAGTGATACAGGTTGGCCAACCCACCGTCCGTTTAACCGCACGTGGAAGACACGACGGCTTCCTGGACCGCAGTTACACCTTGTCCTCTGGTCGAGGTGAACCCTCGCGGGTGATATTTGGTCATCTGGCCCGGGCGGCGCAACAACGCATCAGCTGCTCATGCTACTCATGGCGCCAAACGATGACTCGCGTGGGAAGGTCGACTTCGGTGAAGCTTTGCTTGTGCCTGTCCACCCTCCTATTCCGCGCGGGGTTCAAACCTGGACATGCATTTTACGTGCAATCGGGGTTTACCACGGAGGAGATCGACGACATCTTAACGGCGTTGGGATCCCGCCTCACCACCGGCGATCGTGTCGGGAGTGAGGAACTGGCCTACGGGCAATGGATGGTGGTGCCCGGTACCGGTAGGAAAGCAAGATGCGCGGCCTCCGAGTCCCGCAAGGGTTGCGTGACAGCGAAGACCCACAAGCAATCCCAGCCCATCCTTTCAAAGGATGGCCCAAGGGTGGTGGTCATGGGTCGGCGCAAGGTGAATGGTCAGTGGGTAAACCACAAGTTTCAATTCTGTCTTCTCCACCAGTGTTGCGCTACGGTATTGCCCAACTACTGTGATGTACCGCCTTCACCTACGGACCTGGTTGTGGCACATGGGTTGTCACTAACTAGGGAACAACGGCTTGGAGCTGGGGCCTTGACCTTTCAAGAGCAGTAACTCAGGTACGAAAGCGACATTGTTGTTTGCACGGTTTGTTGGGCTTTGGACTAACGTAATTGTTTTTCCACAGGTACCACACATTGGGAAATATGCGACTGAGTGTCCAGGGATAATGTGAAAGTTAGTTAGGGATCTTGGCGAGAAGTATGTTTTGAACCGAACTGGGGGGCCGGCCACCGGGACTTGTGGTTAGTAGTGGTCCGCGAAAGCACGTGAAAAACCAATGGAGAACGTAGTTGGTCAATGCACGAAGACGAGTAGGCGATGGGGCGAAGGGCACAAGAAAGGGTGAAGTCGTGTTAAACTCTGGAGGCAAAACATGCGCGCCGGTAACTTTGCTTTGAATATTGATTTGAAGCTTTATATTTTACGTGAACAAGCGTTCTAATCTAGTGAATAGTACAAGCGTCCAAAGCGTTTAAGTGTTTGCGTGTTTAATTTTTTCTGTCCGTGTTCTTCGGTATTTAAGAGAAGTCCGGGCGCGCGTCGTAACTGGAGTTGGTGACCTAGCGGTAGTCGGCTGTTTTATGCCTGAAATAAGGGGAAAAAACGGGGCAACCCCCATAAAATAGGAACAAAGCCAACCAAAGATATTCCTGAAAGTGTAGAAAAATTCTGGGTTTTTTCCAAAATTTTCAAATTTTAAAAAAACGCCGAAAAGGCCTGAAAATCATAGAAAACTGAAAAAAATTATATTGGTTCATCGATGAACCCCCCAAAAAATAATTCATGAAAGCAGACGTAAAAAGTATCATTTTGCTACCGATTTTCAAAAAAAATAAATTAGCTTAAAAATGCGTGAAATATTGTACAAGTTCAATTAAAAATTTATGTTTTCTTAACACAAAAAACCCCATAAATCTTCCTTAATTCAGGGTGAAAAAGATAATTTCTTTAGTGAAAATCAGGAATATTTCTTAAACCCTAAAACAACCGGGAAATTAAATAAAATTACATTCAACTTGGGAAAATCTTAAACCCTAGATTCGGTCAAATTTTCAATTTTTTCAGGGCCTCCCCTTGTAAAACACCCCAAAACCCAAAAAGTCCTGAAATTCATATAAAACTAGAAGAAAAAAAAAGGGGTTCATCGATGAACCCCCAAAAACATATTTCATAAAAATCAGACGTATCAAGTATCATTTTGCTACTGAGTTTCGAAAAAATTTTGAAGCTTAAAAAGGCGTAAAATATTGTAGAACTTCAATTGAAAATTTATGTTTTCTTAACACAAAAACCCCATAAACCTTCCTTATTTCAGGCTGAAAAAGATGATTTTTTTAGTGAAAATCAGGAATATTTCTTAAACCCTAAAACAACCGGAAAATTAAATAAAATTACATTCCACTCGGGAAAATCTTAAACCCTAGATTCGGTCAAATTTTCAGTTTTTTCAGGGCCTCCCATTGTAAAACTCCCCAACTCCCAAAACTCCCAAACTCCCCAAATGTGTAGAATGGTG
>LGRX02013678.1:0-22511 GCA_001247695.2 Cymbomonas tetramitiformis
CGAGATCAACGCGCCCGCAGCCGCAGCCGCTCAGCCACTGACATCAACGACGAGATCAATGCAGCCGCAGCCGCTCAGCCACCGACATCAACGACGAGATCAACGCGCCTGCACCCGCGGCCGCAATCACACGTCAGCACATCAACGACGAGATCAATGCAGCCGCAGCCGCTCAGCCACCGACATCAACGACGAGATCAACGCGCCTGCACCCGCGGCCGCAATCACACGTCAGCATCAACAATCACGTTCATATCACCACGCCACACCCACTTCGTGTCTTGCCAGCTGATGTCTCCCTATCCATACGCCACCAGCTGGGGGGGGGGAATATATTTAAAAAACTTGCCCTCCAATGCCACACCCACATCTCAAACCCAAAATCCCTCACAACACCCCACTCTCAACCACAGCAGAGATACACCGCCATTTCAGCACCCAGCAATACCCCAACGCCCCGCCCGCCCTTACATTGCCGCCCCTCGTTCATAATCGCGACAGCTGTCACAACTATGAACACGCTTAGAAGGGGTCCCTCGGGCACCCCTGAAAGGCCTGTCACACCCCCCATATTCAGTCACGCTACCGCAGCCCATGTCAGACCCCACCGCAGTTGCCCCCATTGCGCCCGTCTCAGCCGACAGGAAACGCCCCAGCCATGACCCCCTTTTTCATTAATTGTCATTCCCCCCCTCAGTCACGGTCCTACCCCAGTTCATTGTCCGCTCGAGCGCCCGGAGCATATCACGTTCACCCTCCTGCTCAGATCGCCCTCCCAGTTTAAATCATGCACGACGCCTCGCCAAGCGCTACATCGACGTCGCCGCGACCAGCCCGTGCCGATCCGCGAGAACCGCAGAGCGTCGAGCACGACATCACGCGAAGTGACGTCACGACACGACCACACATGACGTCTCGGCAATGCATGACAGGGCAAACGCAAGCGCGCGTTGACACCAAACGCCGCTGTCACTGGGAACCAATGGTCACAGGGCATCCGAAACGACAATGGCATTCACGGACTTTCACTATGCTCGCTTGAGTATTTAGCTAGCTCTGCTTTCGAAAAGTTAGATCCGAACCTTTCAAAACCATTCCGCGGTATAGTGATATTCGCCTCTTGTGGCCTAGTATTAAATGTGATATTTGCATACATATACTTTGAATCCACATGAGAGCTTTGTCACTAGCAGTTTGTAAGAGTCTGGTTCGGATCCCCAGAGTGCCGTCACGCCACTCTGACGTATGTGCGAAGTCGTGACGTTGTGCTTGCTTTATCTGTGAATTGCCCCCTGTGTTGCTCGTTTGCCTTTCTGCTTTTCATGCTTCCATCTGAGCCTGAATTTACAGTCTGCGAGTGCAAGTTAGGCCCGCGCCCGTTTTGCGAATCCACGAGCCGGCGCGGCAGAAGCGCGTTGCCGCCTGGCATGTTTTACGTGGCATAGCAGTAGAAACGCATGTCACCGTTCCGCAGCGCTGGAGATCCTCAGCTGTCCGAAAACATTCACGAATTCACAACACGCTCACGAATTCCCGCAGAGGGGCATTTTTCCCGTTGAGCGCCTAGCGGCGAGATAGCCCGAAGCTGCGTTTGTCATAAATTCACACCCGTGACGGCGGACCGTCACAGGCACTCTCAGCGGTATTCACGTGTGTGCACGATGCGCTCGGCCTTTTTGTGCCATATTTCGTACCAATTGCTTTGCGAATTCGAACCGCGCAGGGCTTGCTTGCCGAATATGCTCAAACCGGCGTATGTGACCGGCGTTTGGGAATGCACAACCGTAGCCGCGCCAACTCGAGCCGTGACACCTGACTTTTGCTGTTTGACGAGGTTGTAGCCGCACCCATGTTTTTCCCACAGTTTGTATGATGTTAACTTTTGTGAATTCGAACTGCGCAGGCTGTGGCAACGTTGAATTCCCCGAACGGGCCTGTGTGACAGGTTGTGGGAATTCACGGCTTACGGCGCGTCAGCGCGAGTCCAAACACCCGACTGCAACCTTTTGGCAGCATTGCAGCCGAATGTCTTTCCTTCAGTTTTCATTGTGTTTGTATTTGTGAATCCGACCCTTGTGGGCGTTGGCAACGGTGAATTCCCCGACGGGCCTGTATGACAGGTTGTGGGAATTCATGGTTGGCGACGCGCCAGCTCGGGTCTGGACACCTGACCCATGCCTTTTTGCCATGCGTGTGCTCGAAGCACGCCTTTGCCCGTAGTTTCTTTCATAATTGTCGACGGGAACTTGTGCTTGGTTTGGCCTTGTCGTGGCATTGGAGCCGCTCGTGCTGCGACCTGGGCGCACGGCACGAGAGCCGCAGTAAATATATTTAAAAAACTTGCCCTCCAATGCCACACCCACATCTCAAACCCAAAATCCCTCACAACACCCCACTCTCAACCACAGCAGAGATACACCGCCATTTCAGCACCCAGCAATACCCCAACGCCCCGCCAGCCCTTACATTGCCGCCCCTCGTTCATAATCGCGACAAGGGGTCATCACCCGTCCAATAGCCATGTGGGATAAATGGAATAGTGTTATGCAGGAATCTGAAAACAAGTTTAAAGCCTTTATCAAACCATCTTTTTTTGGTTTTTGGGAGACAGCGGAAGAATCCATGTTCCTGAAAATCCAGAAACGGTGTTGGCCGCTTTATGTCCCATTTCCAAGGTAGTCATAACCGCCGAAGGTTTGCCCTTATCTTTCCCATCAAAGGGGGGATTTCCGTAAACGATTCTGCCAATGCCTGTTATCGGGTCCACGTAGGCATCCCAAGCGAGACCATCAAAGCCGATTTTCCCATGATGGCAGAAGGGCCTGAGGGTTTTTTTCATTCTTGTGGTGGGTATGCATCTTCTCGAGTGAATTCTAGGGTGGGCATTTAGTGGGTTGGAGAAGAGTTCACACCCGTTTTTGTCAAGGTTTCTGTCATCCACCAAAATATCTAGGAGGCTTCTTCTGATTGCGTAGCAGTTTTTAGGATCTCCCGATTCAAACTTACATGCATTGAGTGCTTCATGAATATCGTGTGCCCTATTCGAGTACTCCGCAAGTGAGCATGGGACTGCTTTGTTGGAAAGGCGGTGCCAGGCCAAAAGTTTCCAAAACTCTTTCTTTTGAACATATTGGAGTTCGGGATATTTAATTGTTCCCGTAACATGGTCCACTTCGGGTTTAGCGGTCACAGCAATGGTATTCTTTTTTGAACTTGATGGACGGTACATGCTAGCTTCCGGGAGAGCGTGTAAGTATAATTCCTCATTCATTTTGTAGGAGTCTACACCTTGGCTTCTTCTCTTCTTTACGGTTTCGGACTTATACTATCTACACTTATTAAACGACCGCACGAGGTATGATTACGTTTGGTCAACTACAAGACTTCGGTTTCGTAAATCTATATAGTTATGCTTTTGCTATCAGTGCATGCTTTCAATACACAATATACAGCAGTTACGGCTCTTTACTTTTATGTTATACTTTTCAGTTCAGTTCATCTCTCCCGAAACGGGTTACACTTAGAGTTCTTATACATTCAGGAACTCTTTCCATAACTCAACTGTACTGAGTACTCCGTACAACAGGCTAGGCACCTCACATCAACATCATTCTGATCGGTCCTACTGTACTCCGTACTGAGTACTCTTGCGTTTTGTACTTAGCCGTTTTTCTTGCTCTTGTGCTTGCCTCCTAGCACAACTCCCCCCCCCTTAGGGAAGGTCACGTCCACGCTGACCACGTCGGACCAGTAAAGTTTTTATACAGATCTTCTACTGTTGCTCTGAATGATTATACAGGTCTCAGCCGCCTGTTGTCTGGGATGACATTACACTTCCCAAGACACACCGCAATAAGAAGATCGACCTCTTAAGCACAAGGGTCGGCCTCTCACCGGTCTGCCATCTGCACTACCAGGCTCCCCCAAGGCTCAAGGTCTCACATCCATTACCACGCTCAAGGTTTTAAACCTCCCAACACGGTACACTTACAGGGGATGACAATAGGTTTGCCAATTACCTGACAGTTCTCGGGATGCCGGCCCGGAGGAAAGGTTTTAAACCTTCACCGCCTCCTCGGAGTGCTAGAGCTTTTACCCAGATCTCCAACTGCTGCCCGGTCGTGCCAGGTTCGGAGCCAATGCTCTCGTGAAATGGATGATTATACAGATTTCCACCTGTTGCCTGGTCGCGCCGAGGCTAGAGCCACTGCTCTCTTGGATAGATTATCCAGGTTCTCACCTGCCGCTTGGTCATACCAAGGCTTAGAGCCACTGCTCAAATGGATTATACAGATTTCCACCTGTTGCCTGGCTGTGCCGAGGCTAGAGCCACTGCTCTCTCGGATGGATTACCCAGGTTCTCACCTGCCGCCTGGTCTCGCCAAGGCTGAAGCCACCGCTCTTCCCGACGCCCCCCAACGCTCTCAATCGCTACAGTAAAACCCGGCCTATAAGAAAACAGGATTAAAATGCCAGCGCTGGCTTTCTTAAATTGAGATCGAGCCGAACGAAATCCAGCCCCAAGTCATTTCTTAATTGGCCCTTGGATCGACGATATCCGATATTTTCAGGGGGCCGACAGCGTGCGACTTTCTTAATCGACGGCCCGTCGCCGTTTGGCGATTTAAAACCTAGCGGCTGCTTTCTTAATGTTTTCTTGAAACGATGAGTGTCGTCTCAGACGGACAACGGCATCCGAGCAAAAGGCAACCAACAGCAATGGAAGCAACCACAAAATTAGCGCTCCAAACCCTGAAGAGCCTATCTGGCGAGTTTGTGCTCTCTGAGCAAGAATTTAAGACCGAGAAGAGAAAGCTGTTTGGGAAAGAGGGGCATTCCTACATCCTCTCTCCAGATTTGATCTCCGAGCTTAGAGAGCTAAAGTCTTTTTTCGACGATGAGACTCTCGACCGAGATGAGTTTGATTCTCAGAATCAAACGTCGTTGCTTGGACAAGACTGTCCGCGTGCCAGTTTCCATAGCCACCGAGATTCTGGAGGACACTACAGCCACGAAACCATCTCCTCCTGCGTCGGAGACCGACCGTGCGGCCGAGCTTTCTTCAGCAGTGTAACATTCTGCTGCCGCTGCTGCGCAACACGAACCTACTGAGCAGACGCCACAGACATCCCTAGTTTCTGCAGTGGATATTAGTGGTAGCAGTGCCAATCCTAAGACGCATGCCCCTAGCGCACTCGTTCCCAAGAAACCGTCAAAGCAGGCCACGTTCTTCGATATGGGATTTTCGGTTTCAGTGACCACGAAAACTGGGAAGAGCTATCAGGCTACTTCGCGCGCATGCCAGGATACAAAAAAAACCTACAAGTGTCGCTTTTGTAGTTTCAGTAGTATTCACCCATTTGGCTGAAAAATGAACCACACTACATAGGTCTTTCATAGACGAACAGATTGATATATCGTTTGTAAGCATAGGCGTAATATTCCGTGAAATAATTCATTCCCAGTAAATTGTGCAGCGTACGCGGGTGTTATAGTGTAATAACCGAAAATGCTCGGAATGGGCATAACTTTTGATATACTTGGCCATTTTGGCTGAAAAATGAACCACAAATAGGTCTTTTATAGACGAACAGATTGATATATCGTTTGTAAGCATAGGCGTAATATTCCGTGAAAGAACGCATTCGCAATAAAATCCAGCGAATATTTTCTTAATATCATGGTTTTCAGCAATTTTTGGATCTCCAATACATCATTTTCCAGCCCAAAATTTTCTTAATTTGGGCGCGTCTCGGGGGAAAAGCCAGCGCTGGCGCATTTTCTTTTTCTTAAGATTTTGGCAAAAATCCAGCGGCTGTTTTCTTATAGGTGCGTTTTCTTATAGCCCGGGTTCTACTGTAAGACCACTCGCGTCAGATTCCCATCCGCCCTCAGGTATGATCGTCACCTCAGCTCGCACTCCCGCTAACGCTATCGGTTCCGGCTCAAACTCGGGCGGGTCACTCTCAACAACAGCTGACTGGACTAAAACGCCCATCTCGCTCAGAGCCTCCCTGACAAGCAGTTCAGACAGGAACGCATGCACCTCTTCATGCAGGGTCAGGTTGTGGAAAAGCTGTTTTAACAGTGCTGACGGAATCCCATACAAATTCTCTCGCGCTCCCATGCCCTTCGCGAACACACCTCCGGCTCTCATCGCGCGCCCTCCTTGCGCTACTTTCTCGTGCCTACCGTGCTGCCGGAAGAACTCGCAAGGCGTATCGGAATCGCACACTCGCAAGGGTGTGCGCAACGGAACGTTGGTCCAGATGTGCGTGGGCTTCCTGTATGCGGTCCCGTATTTGCAGTACGTGACGAGGTGCGGAGCTGGTAGATTGCTCATGCAGCGACGCGTGTGCAACCCGTGGGGCTCTCTTCCCCTCGGGTTCTCAATGAAGTATGCTTCGGGCCTCAAGTACCGGATGATCTCCAATGTCCTACGAACTCGCCTGTCCGCAGCACGCAAATCTCGGATGCCTACCGTCTTCGCTTGGCTGTACTCTGTGCAAGGTGGGCTAGCCCAGACTACGTCGAAGTGTCCTGGTCTGAACTGTCGGTAGTCCCATCGCATGATATCCTCGCAATGTGTGGGGCCCCACTTGGGCTGAATGTCTACGGCAACTACTTCGCTGTTGGGAAATTGCTTAGTGAACTGCCTCTCGACTGACCCGGTCCCACAAAACAATACGAGAATCTTAGACTGGCCGACTGGCTCCTTCTCAAGTGCTGCGGCTCCGTTGACTGGCGGCAGGGTGCTCTGAGCAGATACTCTCGCGAAAGTTCCTACTTCCTCATCAAACCTCTCCTCTGGCACCCATGGCATTGCTCCGTCTACCTTGAGCTCCTCCGATAGCGTGGTCCATACCGCTCCTGCGGACTCGTCGCGTCTCTTACGGACCCTAAGCTTCTCTCGCTCCACTCTCTTAGCCTCGATCCTCTCAAACTCCAACAACGCTCGGTTGGGAACACCGGGCCTGCCGGCTCCGTCCCACTCCAGATCCTCTCGGGTCTTCCACTCGTTCTCACTGCGGGGCATTCCTGTCCACTTGACCAGGTACTCTGTCCACCTCCTGCCCTGACGCTGGCGCGTGCGCGAACGCTCCACCCTCTCGACGTGGGTTTCCTGACAACTCTAAAGAAATGTGAACACAGCTTTACCATATCAGTGAGTGTCAGGTTCTGTCACTTGTAAAAAGGATGGGGCTAAAAAACCAAGATCCAGACCAGGTGTGGCCGATTTAAGTTCAATCGAAGCCAGGTGGCTTGAGGCCAGTGGCAGCAGCTGCTGAAATTGCTGCTTCCTTTCTGACCTTTGACTGTTGGGATGAGAGCTTGTGAGCAGGGCTCGTGGAGAGGGGCTCACTCTTCCGCTTCTCGGATCGGTCACGTGCCTGTATCCAGCTGGCAGACCGTGCTTCCTGTGAGCTAGCAGTCTGCTGTCGGGCGGTCGATTGACCTTTTCCCTTTCCCTTTCCCTTCCCCCCCTTGCCGTAGAGCCTTTCAGGGCAGGTGCCAGAGCAATGTCCGAACCGTTGGGGTGATGGGAAGCAGCGGTAGCACTGCCAGGCACTGCACTGTGTGAGACGAATGATGCCAAGAGGATCGAAAGGGTAGAGCAGGGGAATGAAGTAAAGGTGATGGGCTTTCTCCTTAATGTCTGGCTTCAGCGGTTCTGGGGAGGGACCCAATGGAGGACGAAGGATCACGTGGAGAATTCTTTCAAGCCTTGTACCTCTTGATCCGCCGTTGATCGGCGTGCTGACAGTATGTGTGAAGACAATCCTCCTAACAGACTATTGGGAATAAATGAATCTCGATCGTCGTCTAAAAACCTTCATTTTGACACAATTTTCGTCGTCTAAAAGTTATTGCCACGTCATCTGAAATGTGCCACGTAAGCGACACGTAAGCGACACGTAAGTCGTCCCGCAATTTTTATTACAAAATATTACTCGAATTATTTATTTGTGCATGATGCTTTCGTACTCGGCGAGTCCCGGTAGATTTTTTTGTTGCATTTTTGTTCATATGCGTGCATATCATGTACAAGTATGCAAATATGGGTACATCCATGTGCAATTTAGGCCAGCATGCACGGTACACGTTTATGAATGTGCGTATATAGGTGCTTCAATTCCCGTAAAATAAGTTGCAACTGAGATGGGTATATGTATATCGGGAAATATTGGGGAAATGCGGAAAAAGAGCAAACAAAAGCGAAAGCGAAAGCATGTGGTCTCTATGACCAATAAATACAAGTCGTGTGGGAATCCCTTTTTTTTTCAGCCAAAAATCTGGCCGCGATGTAGTGAATATACCAAAGGTTTATATTCACTAAAATATTTGTTGGTGAAATTCAATTTTTATATTTTCCATTCGCATATCCGTGGTATGATGACGTGTCTAGCCTCCGTCACGTGCTCACGTCGAACAAAACATAATCCGCTCACCTGTTCTCGCTCAGACCTTCACCTCAAGCTGCTGGACAGTGACTTACGGATCCGTAAGTCACTGTCCAGCAGCCTGATGTAGAGGTCCGATCAATACACCGCAAGCATCGAAACTTTGCATACTTATTTTTAGGTGTGTTAGGAACAACATATTTTTTGCGCGCGCGAGATCCGTGCATAATCTGGGATCTGGAACGCCGCGCAAGGGAGGGGGTCATTGGGCCCGCATCGAGTGAACGGCTCGACATACGCACCGCATGAAAGCACAATGCATAGCACAAGCGTACCACACATATCATATTCGCATAACGAACACGTTTTGAGCATTGGACAGCGCGCTGTCAGCCCTAGCAAAAACGCGGATGTCAACCGCGTCCACGTTTCCGCTAGGGTTTCGTCCCTCATCTGCGCGCTCGCTTGCAAGCAAGTATGCGCTGCGGATGACGAGGGAACGGCTTACCAAAATATTATCTCATATGTGTTATCTTTCAATATTAATTCGTACGGTCTGAATGGCTAACCACAATTCTCGCTAAGGGCCGGCGCGGTCATGTGGGTATGTTGAGCGGGATCTTAGGATTTTCGCGACTTCCAAAAGTAGTGAAAGGTGCCATCATTCTTTGCGAAGCGAATACCCCCTGACTCAGTAGAAATATGTGATAATATTAGATAGGAAATTTTTACTTAGATGAACACGTAATCTTAAAAATCTTCGCCTGGCTGTACGGGGTCTCACTGCGAGAGAGAGAGCGTTCCGCGTTAAGTTGAAATTAGATACATAGTTAACAAATAACATCTGTACATCGCAAAATGCTCTAAGCGACATCTGCTGTAAAATGGGACAGTGACACTGCGAGCATCATACGTATGCGAGAGGTGAATCTGTCAAAAACCAAACCAAATCTTTTGCGTCTCAAAATGACATACCGTACAAAAAAAGCAGTCATATGCCATCCCTGACTCACGTTTAGGAAAAGAACTGGAAGGCGACCTTAAGTATTAATAAGAGGTTAAGATGTAGGCGGAAGATACGTAACTCTTGACAATCGTATACGATTGTCAAGCCTGGAGTCTGCGCCCTCGACTCGCGTGTGAGGTTTGACAATCGTATACGATTGTCAACCCTCAGTTGTAGGTGAGACTCGTTTGGGAAACGGTTCTGACAATCGTACACGATTGTCAGAACTGTGTATCGCGACTCGACAATCCATTGACAGAACCGTGTATATTCTTACCCAAGAAAACAATATATTTTCCTTTTAAAAGCATGAAGAAAAAAAATAAATTTTCTTAAGTATGGGAAAACGCAGGCGTCGACGCGGATCGACGCGTTACACGCCTTAAGTATGGCCTTAAGTATGGGAGCCCTAATTTGCGAAATCTTAGAATGTTAAGAATGTTTGGGCCGTCCGGCCGTCCACAATTTGGGCCGTCCACATGTGGACGGCCCAAATTGGACTTGGCAGCCGGCACCGGCCGACTTTCGGGGCCCAATACCATATCTCTAGATCCCAACAAGTTGAAGGAGCGTAAGTCCAACAGCGCCAATAACAAAGAACCTGACTCAGTCCTCGCGTACAGTGGGGCTCTCACCTGGATGGACTCCTCCCAACTCTGGCTGGACGCACTACATACATTGCAGCTGGCAGAAACGGGATACGAGGAAGCAACCCTGACAGTTCAGACGCGCTCTGCAAATTGACAGCTTCCTCGCCTCCTTCTCCCAGGAAGACCCCTGCTGGCAACACCGCGACGCCGAAGCGCAGCGAGGCCTCAACCAGACTCCTGGAGCCCAGCGACCGACAGGACTGGAAGTTCCGTGCGGACATGTTCGATTTTCCGAGTCAAGAATATGGACCTTTCGAGGTGGACGCCTGTTGCGACTTGGGAGGAAAGAATCGTCAGGTCAACCGCTACTGGACGGACTGCTTGAAGGAAAACTGGCGAGGGTTGAACGTCTGGTGCAATCCTCCCTTCTCCTCCAACCATTTGACCATTGAGGCCGTACTGAGGAAATATGTGGAAGAATGGCGTCTGGACCCTGAGAATACTTCAGCCCTCTTTGTCCTTCCTGATTTTCAGTCTCGCATGCCCCAGTGGCGGCAGTTGTTCAGATCTGCGGGAATGAGAGTGGAGTACATTATACCCACACATGACGCTCAAGGAGAACCAGTGCAGATGTTCGCTGCTCCGGATGGAGCCCTTCTGGATCTTCCTTGGCCTCTGCTAGTGGTGTACGCTCCGCCGGCTCGACAGCGTGTCAAGCGGGAAAGGAGGACGAGTTCACCTCCTCCTATCGTGCTTACTGGAGAGGCGGCCAGCGTCCGAGACCGGCACCATCAGATATCAGGAGGCCAGTTCCTCAAAGCTCTGCAAGCGGAATATGGGCGACCTGGTCCACTGCAGACTTTGATGAAGGAAATCCAAGAGGCTCCGCATCAACGCACTCGTGACTTCTGCGTGGTGGGAGATGTCTTGTGGAGGGTTAGCGCTGGACGCTATCAGTTGGTACTGGGAGAAGATTCACCGCTTCGCGAGGTAGTGCTGCAAGAAGCGCACGCATCTGTTTCAGCTGGACACGCGGGAAGGGACAAAACTCTGGAACGGGTACTGCGACGCTTCTGGTGGAAAGGGGCCGCGGAAGATGTGGGACGCTGGGTTTCCTCTTGCGCTATCTGTCAAGCGGTGCGACCGAGAAATTCCTACCCGGAGGGATTGCTGAGCCCCCACACTATTCCTACGCGACTGTGGCAAGTGGTCAGCGTGGACTTTGTCACCGGACTCCCAGTCACGGCGCGGAATCACGATGCTTTTGCTACCTCCACTTGTAAGCTCAGCAAAATGGTTCACATTATCCCCTTGAACTTCCAGGACAGCTCCGCTGAGGTTCGTTATAGCTCGAATCTACTTCAACCACATCTGGAAACTACATGGTGCTCCTATGAAGATTGTCTCCGACCGGGACCCTCGTTTTCAGGATGCTATGTGGAAGGAGTTGATGAGACTTATGGGAACCAAAGTGGTCTCCACGACGCCTTACAATCCTCGTTCGGACGGACAATCTGCCCATACCAACCGCGTGGTAGAGGACATGCTGCGGTCCTTCGTGGGCAGCAATCCTGAGGACTGGGACTTGTGGTGTGCTAACGTAGAGTTCGCCATAAATGATACGCGGAGCGATGCGACTGGTTTTACCCCTTTTGAGTTGGTTATGGGACATTCTCCTATGTCGCAGCTGGACCTGTTTCTGCAAGCTGCTGCAGGACAACACTCCAAGCGCAAGGGTGGAGAAGGTACCGCACACGAGATGGCTAGCAAATTCGCGGCTCAACTGGAGGACGCCCGCACTAAGCTGGAACTGGCGCAGCAACGCCAGCGACAACAGTTTGATCAGCGTCACACCGCCAAATCCTTTCAGTTGGGAGACTTGGTCTGGGTAGATGCCAAGCATCTCACGGAGAATATCATGAACCGCGAATCCTTCAGGAAGCTGGGACCTCGCTGGCACGGGCCCTTACCCATCACCGAGAGGTTCTTCAGTGACCAGCAGCGAGAGCTACCCGAAATTGACAGAGGCGCCCCGGTGGCTTACAGTATCGGCTCAAGTTGCCACCTAAATGGCGTATCCACGACGTCTTTGCGCAGCATCGCCTCAAGGAATACCGCACCGCGGATGAAACTTTTGCGCTGCGTCGGCAAATACCCACTCCCGCCAAGGTACTCGTGGATGGACAATCCCAGACACATGTGTCTAAGATTTTGGCCCGAAGAGTGAAACCTACGCGAGGAGGCAAGGAAGTGGAAGAATTTCTGGTTCGCTGGACTGGGTACTCTAATGCTCATGATTCCTGGAAGACTCGTGAGTCGTTGAACTACGGGGGTGAACTCGAGCAGCTCACCGAGTTCGAACAATTGCGACTTTCCCGTGAAGGACAAGCCCGTGAAAAAGCCTTACAGGAGGTCAGAAGGCAGCGGAAGCAAAGGCGGGAACGCGCCAGAGCTCTAACCTTCCTGGACACCTCTGATGAAGGGGAACCAACTTCTCTGGACAACTGCCTACCTTGGGAACAATACTGTCGCTCCTCTGACGCCTTTGTGACGCATCTGGCTCTTCTGGACTCTGTGGTCTCGTCACGCGAGTTGCGACTGCTAGTACTTTTCAGTGGTACAGGTAGTGTGGAGAGAAGTTTCCTGTCATGTTATCCGAAGAGCACCGTGGTCACCGTAGATCATGATCCTCGCTGGCAACCTACCTACGCTGAGAAGGTACAAGACTGGGACTTCAAGCGTTACGCTCCTGGTTACTTTGACGTCATCTGGGCTAGCCCACCGTGCACAGAATATAGTCAGGCCAAGACCACTGGGGTGCGACAACTGCGACAGGCTGATGCCTGTGTACGCCGTACGCTCCAAATTTTCGATTTCCTCAAACCCAAGCATTGGTTTATGGAGAATCCGATGGGCAGGTTTCCCTTTGCGCTGCGATTTCGACCCGTAGTTCGCCGTTTACCTACTCCGTTATATTGCTCTTACTGTATGTATGGCACTGGCTACCGCAAGCCTACTTGCATCTGGACGCAGTCGCCTCCTCCGGTGGACCTGCGGTACTGTACGATGGATACTCCTTGCCTTCACCAACAGACTCTGGGATCACATCCGGAAACTGCTCAACTGGGGCCTCATCCTGGGCAACAAGGAGCGGGAGTCTCCGCGGCTGTATACCCTTTGCCCTCTGGATTGCTTCGTCAACTCTTCGAGCATCTGTTCCATCAGAAAAGCATATCACGCATACATACGCATGGATGATCTGAGTCTGGATCTTAGCTGCTGTACAACTGACCCTGATTTATCATCTCTTTGTACTAACAAGCTAAGAGGGGAGGAGTTGTGCCAGGGAACACTGGCCATGTCAAGCCGTTCGATTGGTATATTGTATTTATACCCAATGGGGCAGTGCAATGGGAATGGGCTCGAAAGGGGACTCCCGAGCCATTGACTGCATACTTTGGGGAGCGAAAGCCTGAGCTCGATTATAGCTGGCAGCATATTATCGTCCATCCTTCTGGAGCGCTACGCCGCTGGGAGCGTAAGAGGGGCGGTGGCTGGTTTCTGGAAGACGCCACTCGAGCGAAGGAGCCTGTAGCGCCATTTTCATTACCGCTCAGTAATGCGTTCTGGAAGCAGGCGAGTGTGACTGACGAGTATGAGTATCGCGGAATTCCATACACTGGGCGTAAGGCTGTACAATCGACGCCTACGAACAGTGACGATTCGGGTGCAGGTGCTGTGACCTGGAGTAAGGAGAAGCTGCCAGATTCGGATGACAATGATGACGCGGGTGTCACGGACAGTAAGCATGACATTGATACTGCCAGTCCGAAGTGGGAGTATGACACGCCTGGTGAATATGATGACACTGAGGATGACGTCAGCGAGTTCGATGACTTGGTAGCTGACGATGCTGAGGAACAGGCTGAAGCTCGAAGGTTGAAGAGACTGGGACTGCAGCTGATCATGGATGATACGCGTGAACTTATCTGGGTGCCAAACTAAGGGCACCTCCCCGACCTCACCCGTTCAACCAGAGGATCAGCCTATCACCGAGCAGAACTCTGAGGCCATATCTGAGGATGCTCCAGCCTCTGTGGTGGAGACTGTTCAAGTACAACCGAAGGAACCATCTGGGCCAGATACTGGATTGACTTCAATGAGTGAAAATAATGCTGGGGGGTCCGAAGTGACGAAGAGGCAACCCAGGAAATATCCTGCCTGTTGGACAGCTGAGCACATAGCTTATTTGGAATGTACCCGAGGTAGTGACAGTGATGATGAAGAAGTGCAGGACGTGGCTCCTCGTAGGAAGAAGGCAAAGGCCAACAAGGGACAATGAAATCAACTGTCTTGATTAGGATTGTCCAAATGCAGATTCTCTGATTAGGATTTGTATAGGTGACAGATGATGATATGCCAGCCGACATGGGACAGATCGATCAGAGATCTGAAATGCGCGTCTTGAAAGTATAAGACATGAATTCTTGCCCAGTGGAGGCTGTTCTAGCTTAAAGTAATTATTTGGAGGAGCTGTTGCTCAACCTGTTAAAATACTGGTCAATCTTTCCTGCCATAAAGATATTGCAATTGCTTAATTGTAGCCTTGTTCAGTAGGTGTCTCGTCGGCTGGGTCGCGCACTCCATCCAGTGCGCCCACACGCACACGCATAGCCGACACCTCTTCCACCACATGACTCGGCCCTGGCATAGGCGAGTGAGCCCATCGATCCCGCAGACAAAGGGACATGGGAGCTCCATATATCGGTCGTCTGCCAGGTTCCTGCGTGTACCCTCCTGCCTGCTGGTATGGAGTAGGGCACTGCACGTTCCTGAAGGGGTAATGGCCCGTTCAGGTATGCAGAGGTAACGGTGCTACCATACTCATTGGCGCAGCAGTTGGGGTGACGAACTGAAGTTGTTGCACTGACTGGTCTGCTGCCTGTTGGTGACCCTGCAGTGGTGCCCCTTGATATATATACAGTACTCCAGTCTGTGCTGTAGGGAATGAATACGCTGCTGATGTGTGTGGCATTCCATACATGATCGGAGAGTAAGCTGCTGCCGGGCGTGAATACTGGGCTGCTGCTACTTGGGGTGTGTACTGCATACCGGTATATAAGTCTCCGGTGCTCCTGTCACTGCAGTCGAAGCTTGAGGGTGAGGGTATTGCACACCCTGTACGTGCGTGCATGGTGCTGCTGCTGACTGAGGTGCATGCCCTGGTGTGCCAGCAGCTGCAGGAGAGTTTTGATATTGCCCAGGCCCTCCCTGCACGTATGTATACGGGACTGTCATACCCGTTGGCATCCCATGTTGATAGTATACTGGTTGGCAGGGTATACTCCAGTATACGTCCCCGAGGAACCCACGGCAGCACTGATACACTGCTATCCGTGTTGCGCATTTTTCGCCCCTGAGGGCGCACCGAGACCTCAGCTTTCGATGTCCTGACGATGAGAAGGAATCATATCTGGGCCAGTATACGTCCCATATGTGGTCATATTTGTTCCACTCATACTTCACCGTGCTGGGTGTATCACGTGTCGTACACTGACCGCTGAAAATACGGCTGTCGTTACTGCTACGAACGAGCCCGACCCGTGCAGGATGGATTTGTTCCACCACACACGTCGCTATTTTATACCTTCGGACCGTCTCAATACTATTATAGAATGGTACTATGGTCTCAGAACCCGTTATATTCGACGTTAGGACGTCAAGGACACAGGACGTGCTACGGCCCTGAGTGCTAAGAGCCTGTCGGTACGTTGTCCGTGTAGTTATGAACGTTGTGCTGCATCTCTGAATGTTTCCGTCAATATTCACGTTCAACTAGTACAAGTAAACAACGTTGCAAGGTCGCGAATGGACGATCGGAGCACATTTTTCAAAACCGATGAACAGACATGTTTTAACATTGACACTGTGAAAAATAGCGCCGGACGTCTCCCGACGTCATATGATCGATCTCAAACCAGATTCGTAGTCGTAGAAATGTGTTTCTGTATGAAAGCTTAGCATATACAGACGGAAAATAATCACGGAAGAATTATCTCCCAGAATCATATTGTCGCATGGAAGTCGCTCCTGCAAAAGAAAGTGAGTGCCGTTATCCCGTGCGTCTAGCAATGATCATGGCAGAACTCACCACATCTGACGCCAATTTGTCACAGGCATACGAATGTATACACGAAGTTTCAAAGTAATCGGATACGAATCGATACATATCACAACCGGTGATTATTCAATAAAGCCCGTGTTACGAAAATGCTTTTCATCTTTAACTAAGCTCTCGAGGAACTCGTGTTTCATCACTATATAGCACCGACTGGTCGGCTCTTGTGTGTAGCCGTAAAAATCTACTTGTTCTCGCCAAAAGCCCTTCTGAGAACGCCATAGATTATTATCAACCAGGGAGTCGACGTCGGCTTGTATCACAATCATACACTTTGACGATGATTTATGTTTACACGAAAAATACGTACTCGATATATATATATCAATTTCTAGATCAGTCCTGCGGGCATATTCAAGGTTGAGATCTTGCACGCGGCCGCGCCTGCGGGGTCCTCGTTTCGTAACCGAACGACGCGCATGTCCCCCGACGCCTCCACGGCGGTTTCACGAATTTCACTAATTACCCCTTCTGCCTCTTTGACGCGTCGGGCGCGTACGACATTAAACTGCAGATGCACTACGCCCAAGCGCAGCAAGACGGCACTCTGCCAACCTTACTTTGCCTAATTTACAGCAAGCTGCCTACTTGAAGAAGCAAACGCGTGCTGATGACCCGTCGTAACACCAAGAATAACATGAAACACACAGAAAGAAAATATGCGACTCCTCCTGATGGAGGCGTGATGTTTTTAGGTGCACAGCGGTCAAGCCTGCCCGTCTACGGGTCCCTATCTGATATTACCAAGTCCGCCAAGTGCTCTAGAGCGTTTAGCCCCGCCGCTACTAGCTAGCAAGGGCCATGTCAGCAGCACCCATTTGCAGCCATTCCTCATAACGGGAGGCTGCAAGACGAGGGCCTGCTCCAGAGGGTCAGAGATGAGCCTAGGTCAGCATGCACCTAGCTGAAACGGTGGGTGCAAGAACCCCTGTGTGCCAGGGGGCACGCTAGACTGGCAATTACCCCTACGAAAGGGGGGTCCGAATCAAATTACCGGCATATTTGGGGAAATAGTGATAGGGAATCTGAGATCGTGGATGAAGAATGCAAAATCAGTAAATGTAATCTCTCTGGCAGAATCGTGAACGATAGTAGAATTATTAGGAACGATTATGACAGAATCAACGGTGTCAGTATGATACCGTGGCAGATGACGATAGAGGCTCGGATCCTCAATGCTCGTTTCAGACGTGTCTGAAAGCTTAAAGCCGGCATTTCCCCCTAGTAGGTATCGTGTTTCAGGACGACTGGAGACTATTAGACACATCATCAGTAGATATCCAAATATGTGGGGGTTGCTGATACATAAGCATGATGGTCTCATGACATAATCTCATGCCCCACCACCGACCACTCATTCATGTCATTGCAGCTGCATTGGGCATAACTATCGCGGAGAAGTTCAGCAGAGTTTAGTTGAGGTAACCATTTGTCGCCTGTCGTGCCGGAATGTATCACCGATCCAACATATGCTACAGGTACTTGTAAACATCCTTCATCTGACTATGTACTATGCCTATGTTGGCTACGAAAGGCTCAAGGCGCAAAGAACCAAAATTCAGTTGTTTTCAATGGGGCATTCAGTCACTTCAGACAACTGAAAGCGGCTCCTAACGTTTATTCATTTTCCGAACTGACAATGGAAAAGGTGAATCACAAGAAGGATGCAGAGCGGTGCCGGCCTGATGTGTCCATCATGTCTGGACTAGGGGCCCGCCTTGATGTGGACATTACATCTTCTGCCCGCATTAGGGATGGGACGCTTGCTTGATTCAACGCCTCCAGCACATCCCGAATCGGCATCTCCCGTGAGTCCGAGGCAGCTGCAAATCAGGGCAAATTATTTGCACCATTCAATCTGCTGCGCTGGATGCAACTGAAAAAGCCTGCAGCCCGAACAGTTGCTGTGACATGCGGCAAGCATGTGGGAATGGGAATGTGCAAGATGCAAGTGTCCGCTACGGACTGCATCCTCACAGTGCAAAGTAGGAGTAGGCAAAAACATGGGTCCCTTCACAAACACCAGGGGAGCTGTTCACAATTACGTTTTCTGGCGCAGCGCCAGTCATTCAGTTCTACACATTTGGGGTGAGGGGGTGGACGTACTGAAGAAAGGTGCAACGATACGATCGATAGCTTTTGCTGAGAGGAACCCGTCATTTAGCGCCAAGGCAGAGCTCAGTTGACCTTTCGTGCAATTGTCCTGCGGAGAACGAACACAAGCCATGAATCGCACGCACACGCCACGTGTGCACAATGGGGCAGTCACCCACATGCCTGCTGAAAGGACGAGAGACAAGATGCAAATGAACAAAAAATGAATCAAAAGCTTCAACTGAGGTCAAATGAGGTCACTTTCTGCTCATCAGATCTTGCACTCATCGGACCGTCCTACAAGTGCAGAAGCAATGCTGCAGGGTTCCCTCTGAGTTGTTTGTCGCGTGCATGGGCAATGGCCCTCTGCGACGATCATCACGGCAGCGCAGACGGTCGATGAGGCTTACTCGATGGTTAGCCTCGGCATAGAGATTTTTCTCCAGCGACTGTCACACAACCAAGATGCACCGAGTCAGCAAAAGCACCATTTCTCCTGTTTGCACACGACCGCATGGCAGCCTGAGCAAAGATGCTCGGGTCCCTACACAAGGCCACCCACTCTTGGTGCTGCACAAGGTGGTCAATTCATGCAGGCGCCAGACAGTGCACAAGAAGGAGGTCCCCATCTGTGTCAAGTTCGGCGAAGTGGAGAAAATAAAGAGCCCTGGACAGGTCTCTGGACCAGGCCCCAGGAGCCCCTCCTTCACAATCCTTCGAGGCTGCAGTCCTACCTTCCAGTATTCCACGCGCTCCCTCACATACTGGGACTTGATGCAGTGCACCAAGGCTTCGTATTTGGTCTCGGCCTCGTCCGCTGCCACCTCTCACCATCAAACGATCACATCCCACGTGGCGCAGGAAGGGAATACATTTTATACACCATCACCGATTGCGCACCAGAGATAGGCTCGAGGACAGCAGCGAAGGATCCGAACAGGTCTCCAGTGAATTACACTGAGCGACTTGAGAAGCGTCCCCAAGGCCCAACCACCGCATCGAGCAAATCATAACAAGAGCCTGCTCGATGCTCAATCACCCGTGCCATGCAACATGCACACGAACGCGATTCAAAATCCAAATCATTCAGCAGGTGAGCGATTTGGCCACAACAAATCACATACGTCACACGCACTGAATGGTGCGAGACGCGGCAACCGAAGGCAACCCATCACCATCTCAGTGGATAACATGAGCATGCGGGAAAAGGGCAGGACCATGCCAAGGTGCAACAGGCGCATACTGTAAGAAAAGTGTGGATGATAGAATGACCGTAGGCATGAATTACTGCCGGGTGCGTTACATGTGACGCACCAACACCCAATTAACATGGTGTAAGTACGCTCTGGTGGCAGGCCCCCTGACGGCTTTGCTAAATGTGCATAGCAAGTATTGCCAGCATAGACAATAATGGGAACCAGAAACCAAATGTGGGCACCAAGATGCTCCCTGCAAAACTTAAGTGAAGACAAAGAGTGTGGCTGTCACCACCCCGCGCCTCTCCTTGAAACAAAGGCAGACAGGCAAGCCTTATTCCTCAAGAGGCAGCACCCGCCAGAAAGGACCACAGGGACAACCACAACCCAGCACCCACCTCCACCAGGCGGTTGTCCCCGTTTACAGCGAGGTTCCAAATCCCACAATCCGAAGGGCAAAGCCTCATCGAGTATACCTACTGCAAGTCCCTCATCGAGCGCTCAATCCGTGCGGCACCGAGCAAAAGTAGAAGCACACTTCGGACGAGTCGCATCACTTACTGAACAGCGAGCCAAAAGCAAGCCCCCCATCATCCCCGTGGATGCGAGAAGCGTTCAGAAATTGGTTGGGGCCATGACAGGAGACCGCACACTGAACGGCACGAGGCCAAAAGCCAGGCCACCATCATCCCAGCGGAGGTGTGAAGCAGTCAGAGGACGTGACAAGATACCACACGCAAACACACATCCTAATAAAAAAGAAAGTGTGGGGTAGCTGGGAGCTCAGCCAGCTTTGCACTGCAGGCCGCTCGTGGGAATATTCCATATCGGTGCTCAAGCCCAGGCGAGGCAAAAGTAAATACATAAGAGGGGAAACCCGGCTGCAGTGAAGCCCCCGCAAGGTCAAGTCCTCACGGGGTCACCAAGCTGCAGTGAAGCCCCCGCAAGGTCGAGCCCTGAGAGGGTCACCAAGCTGCAGTGAAGCCCACGCAAGGACAAGCCACGAGAGGGTCACCAAGCTGCAGCGAAGCCCCCCGCAAGGACAAGCCCTGAGAGGGTCACCAAGCTGCAGTGAAGCCTTGCCCAAGGAACAAAGCCCTGAGGGCGTCACCAAGCTGCAGCGAGAAGCCCCACTTAAGGACAAGCCCTGAGAGGGTCACCAAGCTGCAGTGAAGCCCCGCAAGGACAAGCCCTGAGAGGGTCACCAGCTGCAATAAAGCCCCCACACGGACAAAGCCCTGAGAGGGATCACCAGAGCTGCAGCGAAGCCCCCACAAGGACAAGCCCTGAGAGGGTCACCAAGCTGCAGTGAAGCCCCCACAAAGGACAAGCCCTGAGGAGGGTCACCGAAGCTGCCGGTGAAGCCCCCTTGAGGCAAGCCCTGAGAGGGTCACCAGGCTGCCGGCGAAGCCCCCACAAAGGTCGAGCCCTGAGAGGGTCACCAAGCTGCAGTGAAGCCCCGCAAGGACAAGCCCTGAGAGGGTCACCAAGCTGCAGTGAAGCCCCCGCAAGGACTTGAAGCCTGAGAGGAGGTCACCAAGCTGCAGTGAAGCCCCACGCAAGGACAAGCCCTGAGAGGTCACCAAGCTGCGGTGGAAGCCCACACACATGGACAAACCCTGAGAGGGTCACCCGGCTGCAGTGAAGCCCCACAAGGACAAGCCCTGAGAGGGTCCGCAAGCTGCAGCGAAGCCCCCCACAAGGACAAGCCCTGAGAGAGGGTCACCAAGCTGCAGTGAAGCCCCGCAAGGACAAGCCCTGAGAGGGTCACCAAGCTGCAGTGAAGCCCCCGCAAGGACAAGCCCTGAGAGGGTCACCAAGGTTTCCCAAAGCTGTCCTGGGCACCCCAGAAAAGTGCCAGCCACCGCCGGCACGGACATCTAACAAGAAAAGACTAAATAATTGCGGGCACCGAAACGCTTCCCAAAAAGTTCAGCGGGAGACCCAGAGTGTGGATTTCACCACCCTCTGCCTCTCCTTGCAGCAAAGGCAGACTAGTCTGACGTGCTCCCGAGGCAGTGCCCGCCAGAAAGGTACCACGGGGACAACCGAATCCCAACACCCACTTCCCACCAGTGGCCGTCCCCGTTCACATCGAGGCACCAGCACTTCATATCCTTGTCCATGAGCACAAGTCTCCATGCACGTGGAATAACCAAGAGGCGCTGGACTAGAAAGAGAGTACACGCCAGAGGAATCCAAGACGCTCCCGAAGAGGCAGTATCCGGATGAGTGTCCCGAAGTGTGTGCTGAATCCTTTGATCCCCGGCGTGGGTACATAGTGCAGCCGGTCTTCTGTGGCAACGCGGTGCCAAAGGAGTCGGTCCAAAAAAAAGCACACACAAGTCGATGGCGATGAAAGGGAGGCCAGAGATGAGGACGCGTCAGCGGACGTGGCCTATACCAAACAGATTCTTGTAAGCGACGTTTCCCCCCGAGGAGGCCTCGAAGAGTGCTTGATTCAGCACGCCCATCCGATCCTCCGACTTCTGTGGAAACATCACCTGCGGCCGCCAGAAGTCCCCGCTTGCATGCTCGGCCTTCCGCGAGCCCCACTTGCAGAATTCACAAGCAAAAACTCGTGCTCGTGTGAAATCGTGAATTCACAAGCAAAACCGGGCAGCGCGCCAAAAGTGCGCCCGCATGCGCGCTTGCACACATCGAGCACATCAGCTGCCCGTCACCTCCCATGGGTCTGGCGGTGCGAGAGCTGACCACACCGGTGACTGACCACACCTGGGGCTTCACGGGAGCGCTGCACGAGGCGAGCACCCAGCCGCGCTCAGCTGTATCCGAGCATACTCTGTGCGGCACTGGAGCCTGCGGAGCCGCGCACCTTCAGGATATCCTTTACGTTGTCCACCGCCAGCATTCCACCCAAGTCCTCTTTCCCTTGCTTCTGCGCTTGTGCTATCTCATATGACTTCAGGACCGTCTCTAAATCTTTCACCAGGCGCACCTGGCACCACTCACAACATCATTTGGCAGCACGCACGCCGACATCCCACTTCACGCGCATAGGGGGGCCTACTGCACGGCATAGGG
>LGRX02013681.1:0-21085 GCA_001247695.2 Cymbomonas tetramitiformis
GGGCATTGCGTAAATGAGGTAGCGTTGGGCTACAGCAGTCACTTCTGAAGAAGCACTGCACTCATATCCACACAGACGCTGCGTGAGCTATTAACGTTCCATAATAGCCTCGCTATATATCATATATCATATCGCTTCCAAGCGAACCCTTAAGAGTGGTATTCTGATCGTCCACGCGACGAACGAGGACCTAAGTGTGCAGTACAGCAAATAGAGATATATTGTATTTTTGTGTGTGCAACAGGTTCGCGGATCGCGTGTACATACAGGCGCCCGCAGTCGCACATATAAGACATATATCGCATAACTACACTCGCTGCGGAATAAACAGCGGACGAAGTGCGCGGAAGATACCGTCGCTAACGCTTACGCTCGCATAATCACCGTCAGAGTATAACAGCGCGAAGAGGTGTGCATACAGCATACAAATCGCATACATATGCTGCTATCATTCGCAAAATTGCACGATATGCGACATACTGACGCGCAGATGAACAAATCGTCATCAGTGTATGTTCCGTACGCGAAATGGCATTCATATCATATGCCATACATACCTGCGACAGAGATATGTTCACCAATTGCAGCGCGCACAACAGCGACTTTGATAAATCGCTACTCGCACTAATTTTCAGTGTAGTGTACGCATCAAAATCTCGTCATTACAAATGGTTGCAAAAATCACTCGTCTACGCGCGCATGATGATTTTGCTTGACAGGATATACATACACCTGCTAGATTCATCATGAACAGACGATGCGCGATGATGGTATACATATATGCAGCATGCTACTTAAAATCTGTGATGCTTGCACATAAGAGATGATGTTTATCCATTCACTGGCAGATTTACATACAAGTTTGCAATCATATGGATGTGTACTATATGCTGTGTGTGTAGCCACACACACACACACGCACACTTGCAGCATATACTATCCATTCAGTATATACCAAATGCATGCAGCAAGATGTACCATGCATCATTATACCATGCAACTATGCCATGCAGCACAATGATCTATGCACAATATGTGTGTGCAGATCAGCACACACACACATACACTCATTTCACTTACAGCAATCATTAATACACAGTGCATATACTTCTATATCATGCACACATCTTATGCTGAATGATTGCAATGTTGTAAATGGTACATACTTTATTATACTGTACAGCTTGATCACGATAACAGCTGTAGTACATAGAGCATAAGCATATTGCAGTGAATGCTAGTCTATATTCGAATTCATGTTGCAAAGGGTGCCTGACAGTAATCACAACACCATAATTAGTTTGTCGTGCCCTGGTGGAGCCGAGATGCTCTCCAGGTAACATGTACATTCTATGGTGGATTACTTGAAGGAATGCTCACCTGAGCTTCATGTAAAATCAATCATTAACTCATTTCGTAATGAGATTATCATGGAATTACAACAATCCCTAAACTATATATATCATGTTAGATGTAATCAGTACGTGGTATACTGACTATCTGCATGATTGTTAGGATATTGTGATATCCATAAAAATACTGCAAAGTGTGTGCAAACAAATACACACACACACACTAGTACTAATCAGCAGTACTATACACTGCACAAACACTAGCATTCATTATACATTGACATTCACTGACTCAGAGTGAATATACCAATAACAATGTATACAATAATGTAGATAACATCCAGTAAACACATGTGCGTGCTGGATGTCAGCGATGGCGATAGTAATGGTAACAGGATTAAACAACATGCTGTAGGGCTGGATGGAGAATATCTCCAGACCCGAAGGCAGTATCAGTGCTCAATATGCAGCTGGTAACTGCTGAGCACTGCCATATTCACTGTCGCTGGAGCAACATCAAAATCTACATTGCATTATGACAGTTGATGCAGAACTGATCACTCACATGCATGTACCAACTCAGATCAGCAACCATAAATGAACTGACAAAGGTTTTGGACATACACACACAAACATGGTGTTGTGTAAATACTGCTTAGATTATATCTAGCAGTGTCCAGATGTATTTGAACACAAAGATATCACTTGATATACTCGTTGTGTACATTCAAATATATCTTAGGATCTGACACAACTGTGAATCCATTTGCAGTTGATTTATCTTTATGTCACCAGAGAGTGTAATTGTCTACATGGGTTTCAATCAGAAAAACCCATATTTCATGTTCACCATACATGTTGAATTTTTGAGATATTCACTATTGTGCCATGAAAAATATCATGTGCAAAAGTGAAGAATGTTGCAGCATTTGTTTAGCTTGCAACTCACACACACACACCGAGATATGTCACCGAGGCAATATATCAGATAGCCGAAAAAGCTGTAAAATGGGTGAAAAACCTCCACGTTTAATTTCAAAATTGAAATTTCGACCCCATTTTATTTTAAATTATGATTTTATACCTATTAAGGTATCAGAAAAACATAATGACTATGGTCATATCTCGTGTAACACCCTATATATTAGGTGTGTAACATATGGGGGTGTACATATTGACTGAAAAGCAAAATCGGTCAAAATGTTCTACGTTGAATCTTTTGAAAATTTGGGATTGATTTTTTTTTGCTATAATGATTATTTGGCTATCAAATAACAATCCCTGAAAGACACTACGCGTGTAACACCCTGTAACACCCTATATATCGAATGTGTGTGTCAGGGGTGTAACACACCTCCTGAAAATCACTTAACATTCACTTAGGTATTGAATGCAGTTTTGCTTAAAAATCTTTGCAAAAACGTTATACTGCTTATTTTTTACCTGTATTAGGGTTACTGATATCAAGTAACACCCTAAACACTGTATTGGGTAATAGGGCCACTGTAACCACACATGCCCTAAAATGCCGCCATTATTTGGAAAAACTTCGTTTTTTTGGCATTATTATATCATGCTAAATCATCATAGACATGATAATACTATGGGCAACAACCCTAAAACTGTAGGGCAACAACCCAAAAACTGCAGGGCTACAACCCAAGGACTGTAGGGCTGCAACCCTAAAACTGTAACAGCTGATTCCTATAAGGAATGCATGCTGAATGAGGTATTGGCAATTGACAACTGCCACTGTATCACACACTTCCTTGAGGGGGGAAGAAGGTGGATATATGTACATGCATAACCTCATCATAATATACAGATATACCATATATAACATATAAATCACACACACTCAGTTAGACAATTAGCTGAAGGTATTTTATGTGCTGTGTTTTGTTTTTAGATGGTTACTATCGAAGAGGAAGAGCATGAGATTCCTGATATCAACCCAGATCATTCGACTTGGTTTTTCGACATACTTGGTTCATACGATGCATACAGTCGGTTTAAGGTTCCAAAGTGGATCGCTGGTTATGCCGATACACTAACCAGATATGACCACATAGGCTATTATGACAATGTCAGTCGCATGAAACCAGATATGAGCCGGTACAAGGATCCTGCCAATGAGCCTCAGGCACCAGAAGCAGAGTATACAGCAGACAGTCCTCCGATGGTCTTTGTAGATCCAGATGCAGATACAGTACCAGCACCAGCTCCACCAGCTCCACCCAGTTTGGTCCCCAAGGTGAAAATGATGCCACCTAGGGAATTCAAATCAGGACAGGACGCAGAGGTCTGGCTGGAAACAGTGGACAGATATTTCCAGTTCACTTATCCAGGTGTCAATGATAAGGATTTGATCACAGTGTTTCTTACTCTCATACAGAATAACGACAGACACTATTTCCAGGTCGTGGCAAATCAACCAGATGCCACATTTGCAGGAATCAGAGGGATTTTCCTCAGACAGTTTGGTAACCCCCATAAAAGATCAGTGGCTAAAAAACACCTAATGTCACTGAAACAGGAAAACCAGACTTTTTCAGATTATCTACGCACATTCACTTCACTGGCTGCACTGGCAGCAGTTGAACTGGAAGATGTGTTGATAAAGGACAGATTCGTCAACAGCGTAGATCCGGAACTTCGCAGACAGTAGCCATATGACAGATCCAACAGAAATCGGAATTGGAATCAGAGTGGCAGCCAGAACTCCAATTAGAATCGGAACAAAGGAAAAGGTGATAAAGGCAAGGGCAAAGGAAAAGGAAAAGGACAATCACAGAAACAGAATCAGAATAAGACTTGCCATCGTTGTGATCGACCAGGTCACATCGAGAAGGATTGTTGGGCCACCACTACCAATGATGGAAAGCAGATCAAAGGCAAGCCACCAGCTCAGAATCCTTTTCAGAATCAGAGACAGCCACAGAAGAATCAGGGTGCTAAGGATGGGTCTGGCAAACTCATCAATACGATCAACACCTTGGTCAAGGAACTGAAGAGTCAGCACAGCATCAATGCAGCAGTTGCAACTCCAGATCCAGTTCCATCAGCTCCAGCTCCTCAGGGAAACTCTCAGGGTACTGCGCAGGTACCGGTGATGAGAGCACCACGAGGGTAGATCAGCCTGAAGATGCCACTGAAGCAAGTGGCCGGATTGAGAGTATCTCAGAAGAAGTCCTTTCCAGTCTGACATTGCAGTTTCAGCAGATGGACAATCCCACAGAACACATCGCACAGATGCAGTCTCAAACAGCACAGCTGAAATCACAGAAGAAGCTGTTGTTGTATAAAGGGAAAGTTTATGGACAGAGTACTCACATTTTGGTAGATCCAGGAGCCACATCGTCTTTCATCGACAGACAGTTCGCTGCTCAGCTTGGTATAGCTCCCACAGATTCTTCATCATTTTCAGTGGGATTGGCTGGAGGAAGCCAACTACCATGTACATCCTATCTTCCCAATGCTACATTCACGCTGGGCAAGTATAAGGATTCAGTAGATCTCTACATCATTGACATGAAACCATTCACTGTCATTCTGGGTCAAGATTGGTTGGAGAGGAGGAATCCACATATTGACTTTCAGACCAAAAATCTGACGATCACTAGGAAGCATTCATCAGGCTCCAGTATTCGCACAGTATTGTCCAGAGTTGAGCAGACTCCAGACTCAGATGGCCTTCCTGAAATGGAATTGGTCAGTGCCACCACTATGAGGAAACATCTCCGTCGCATTCGATCCAGTGGTTCGGCTGAAGAAGCCGTAGCATATCTCTTTTTCCTCTCCGAGGTCGATGGTGAATTGGTCTTTGCAGCATCAGACTCAGACACCACAATGGAAGACCCCGAGGTCACAGCAGCACGTGATCAAGTGAGAGAAGACTTTTCAGACGTTTTCCAAGAGGATCTTCCGGCTGGTCATAGGCCAGAGCGGTTTGAAGGTGGATATCATAGAATCGACATCGAACCTGGACATAAGCCTCCTTCACAGCCAGTACGCACCATTCCAGCACCCATGATGGAGGAACTCAAACGGCAAATCATCAAATATGTCGAGTTGGGTATCCTTCGTCCATCATCATCGCCATATGGATGCCCAATCATTTTCGCTCCTAAGCCAGGGGGAAAGTGGAGGATGTGTTGTGATTATCGTGCCCTGAATAACATCACCATCAAGGACACGTATCCACTACCACCACATGACACCCTACTAGAGCAGCTGAAGGGATCAAGATGGTTCAGTAGATTTGATTTTAACCAGTTCTTTCACCAAATCCCCATTCATCCGGATGATATACATAAAACTGCTATTCGCACCAGATACGGTTCTTATGAATGGACAGTTATGCCTTTCGGATTGACCAATGCTCCTGCAACAGCACTTCGTGTAGGAAATCGGGCATTTTTCGACTTCATCGACCAGTTCCTTGTCATATTCATGGACGACACTATTGTATACAGTCCAGATTTTGACAGTCATGTGAAGCATGTTTGACAGTTCCTCCAGCGTTGCAGAGATCACCAGTTCTTCATTAGACCTTCCAAGGTGGAGTTGTTCGTCACATCTATAGATTTTATCGGACATCACATATCTGAAGCAGGTCTATCCATCATCGAAGACAGGATCAGAGCAGTCATGGCAATTCAGCCTCCAGTGTCTTATGGTCCTACCGTTGGAAAGCAGCCTCTACGCCGTATGGCTAAAGATGGCAAGTCATCCCTTCGGTCATTCTTGGGCATGGTTGGTCAATTTAGGAGATTCATACCAAAGTTCTCCAAAGTTGCCGAACCTCTCAATCGTCTCCTTAAAGATAATGCAGAGTTTGTCTGGGAATCTGAGCAGCAGCAGGCATTTGATAACCTCAAAAGTGCCATCTGTAACGCTCCAGTATTGCAGCTCCCAGATCAGAAACTGCCATCTATTTTGGAGGTCGATGGATCAGGCACACACGTTGGCCAAGTATTACTCCAGGATCAAGGAAAAGGTATGAAGCCATGTGGCTATCACAGCGTCACTCTATCCGATACACAGAGACGTTGGCCTATTCCTGAGATCGAGCTATTTGCCATTGTGGAAGGCTTCCGATTCTTTCGCCACATCTTGTTGGGAGCTCCTGAGACTATTGTACGCTCAGATCATCAGCCACTGGTTTATTTCCAGACCAAATCCACACTGAGCCCCAAACAGGCACGGTGGTTGGATGAGCTCTCTGAGTACAACTTCCGTATAGAGCACATTGCTGGCGAGAAGAATAAGGTTGCAGACGCACTCACGCGTATCTCTACACTTTTTGAACTTACTGATTGTCTTCAACACATGGACATCAGTGAAGTCATTCCATCTGCAGATCCTACATTCATTGCTCTTATATCATCTTCATCAGCTCATCAGCTACACGACATCATTATATCCGAATATGATCGTGACACATTTGCACAGACTATTTTGGCTAAGCTGACATCATCGACTTCATCACAGTCAGTCAGCAGCTACAGCTTCGAGCTCATTCAGGGGTTGATCTATCGTAAGACCATATATGGCAGACAGCTGTACATTCCACCAACAGCTAAAGTCCCCACGGATGACGGTGAGATCACACAGCTTCGCCACATTCTTCTTCATGAGTGCCACTCAGCCACTATTTCTGGTCATGTAGGCAAAAATCGCATGCTTCATCTTCTGCGTAGCCGGTATTATTGGCCAGGAATGACAACGGCAGCCATCAAGTACATTCGGGAGTGCCCCGTTTGTCAGCGCCAGAAAACGAGGCGACACAAGCCTTATGGTCAGGCACACATACGATATTCCGTGCCTAAGACAAAATGGCTTGATGTATCTCTTGATTGGATCACTGATCTGCCTATCACCACTAATGGGCACGACAGTATACTTGTGGTAATGTGCCAATTCTCCCATCGTTGTCATCTCATTCCTTTCAGCATGACCTGGACAGCTCAACATACTGCTTCTATCTATATGCAGCATATATTCAAGCTCCATGGTCTTCCAAGGAACATCATCTCAGATCGAGACCCCAGATTCACCTCTACATTCTGGCAGACACTGTGGAAATCTACTGGTACGAGATTGTCCATGACATCGTCACACCATCCACAGTCGAATGCTGCCAATGAGAGAAGCCATGCCTTCATTGAGGACATCCTCAGGTATTTTTCAAATTGTTGATTCATGATTTGATTTCACCATCCTCTGGTTTACAAACTGATTAGTAGTATTTTTCATCTTCAGGTGTTGTTGCAATGATACTTCAGCCAATTCGTGGGAGGACAAGTTGCCTCTGGTGGAGTTTGCAATTAACAATACCGTTTCTGCATCAACTGGTTATTCACCATTTTATCTCGACTCGATGGCGCAACCACTTTCGCCTCATGATCTGGTTATCACTATTCCGCCAGAAGCTCCTGTTCCAATACAAAGAGCTATTCGAGATCATTTTGACCAGTACTCGGCTGTTCATGCCAACGCGGTAGACAACATTTCCCGAGCAGCAGAAATTAGCCAAGCCAGATTCAATAAGACTCACATGCCTAAGCAGTTTGCAGTTGGGCAGAAAGTTCTTTTACGGACCGAGTTTATTCAATGGACTGGTTTGACAGAGGCAGGCAGACACTTTAAGCAGCCATATATTGGGCCGTTCACTATTTCCAAAGTGCTTAGCCATGGACGTGCATACGAGTTAGATTTCGGAAATCTTGATATCCGTATTCATCCGGTACAGCCTGTATCCAGATTAGAGCTGTACAACGACTCGATCCAAGCACCTTTGCCTCTGCCACAGATGATCACCGAAGAAGGGCAACCACTATTTGAGATATCACATATACTCTCGGATAAGTTCACTAGAGGTGTCAAATACTATTTAGTACGATATGCAGGCTACGGTCCTGAGCATGACACCTGGGTCAAAGCCACAGAGCTGACCAATGCAGCAGACATTATAGCTGCCTATGAAGGCTAAACATTATATTAAGCCTTATGCCCTTACTTCTTGTAATATATACTAATACATGTCGATCATCTATATAACCTTGCTCTTAATGTTTATCATTATGTTGCATTGAAGCGGGAATTGATCCTTCCTTGCTAAAGGTGTAGTGAGCCTTGTTCAAAATCATACCCTTGCACAGATACGCACACATGCGAGATATCATATCTGTGGATAAATAAAAACTGCTAAATGCTACCTTTGCCAAAACCGTGGTTTGTCATCGGATTCTTGGCCAGTCATCCGAAGCTACCGGAGACATCGACTGAGGTAGACGGAGTTGTGATCCTAAGTTGTGCTTGACAAACATAACTAAATAAATTTCACATTAGTACGTGGCGAATCCATTCTCACTCATCGCGATAGATGTTCGTCAAAGCGTGCGTACTGGACAAAAATATTGAGGAGTTGAGCAGACCGGTAAAGGATTATAAGTCCAATTCCGTTAAGCAGGGCCGCTCCGTTTGCATTAAAACAAGCCCCTTTGTTCGTTTATTATCGAAATCGGGCTCCCCATCACCGCCTAGGATCCTCCAAAGTAGTTTAAGGAGGGGAGGAAGAGTTGGGTGCACTATATTAGGCCGAGAATCGTTCGAATATAATTCGTTATAATCGTGGGATCATCGATCGCGCAAAGGCGACGACGGCTAGCGCAAATAATCCGTAACGTAGACTTCGGATGCTTTGAATCGTCTAGCACATACATGATAACGTGTGGATCAATCAGTAATCCAGCGTAGGATTGTATCGCGAAAACGCTCTTCATTGAACCTTGGAACGTCACTCAACGATACGATTTCCGAAAAGGTGGGCTACATCCTAAGGACTGTATGGCTAAATGCCTAAGGTGAGGGACTAAAGTGGACTCAGTTCCCCCCAATAACCTAAAAACACCATGAGGGACGCCTCAAATCGGTGTAAGAAGACTGGTACCAGCAAGAAACAACAACAACAAAGACATCAAAGACATATACAAAGGTATGCCCGTTGTGAGGACCGCAACTCTCTTGAGAGGGGAGATCTGTCAGGGTTATGACCGATGACATATGTGTCATACATGTCATACGTGTCATACCTGTCATACATATCATACCATGTCATGTCATGTCATGTCATATATTATTATGACAGTCGGTCGTGTCATATATTATTATGACAGTCGACAATATGGTCGATCATGACTATACAGGTCGAGTCGCGTCATACATTTATGACAGTCGTCAGTACGGTCGACTATGACATGTACAGTCATACCATTTGTCATTCACTCACCTTGAGTGACACCTGTCATCGAGAGGCCAGGTTGTGGCATCGAGATGACAAAGCAAGATGAAGTCTTGAAGAACCGAAAGTGTTCGGAGAAAACTCATCTTCGCTTCTAGCATGTTCTGAACAAGCATGCGAGTATCATATGGCTTATTCGTTCAGCCGATACTGATTGTTCAACCAATGCCTTGGGTTCACAACCCAATTGTGGTGGCATCTATGAGATGCGGGGCATTGCGTAAAATGAGGTAGCGTTGGGCTACAGCAGTCACTTCTGAAGAAGCACTGCACTCATATCCACACAAACGCTGCGTGAGCTATTAACGTTCCATAATAGCCTCGCTATATATCATATATCATATCGCTTCCAAGCGAACCCTTAAGAGAAGATGTCCCAACATTCCTGCGTGGTCTACGAGACGAGGCAGGGGTACTCTACGATCCGGAAGGTGAATTTGACGGTGTACCGCTCTGATGTGTGCGGGCAGCGCGCAGAGCGGAGGCAAGTCCTTCACGTCGGGTCGAAGCCATTGTAGGGATAAAATATTGCGCGTCCAGCGGTAACTTCAAGCGCACACAAGGTGTGCGATAAAAAACAACTGAAGATGTCGGAAAAAAGATGTCAAGATGTCGAGATGTCGGTGCCGTGCCGTGACGTGCTGCGCGTGTGCGGTGCGGCTGATGTCGAATGTTGCTGCCAAAAGATGTCGATAGAGTCGCGAAAAGCGAAGCGGACCAGAGAGACGAATTAGCCGACACGAAAGGTGCGTGGGCTATAACCTGATCAAACAGGAGAAATATGAATATATATATCTTGTGTTGTAACTGTGAAAAAGCAGGTGTGCCGGCTCGTGGAATACTAAAGTCAGATAAAATAATAAGATGTTCTGGCTAAGTGTTTCGGGAGCCTGTGACACGGTGACACAGACAGCACTGCAAGTGACATCCAGGCGAGGGGTGGCACTAAGGGTTCACCACTGCTCTCCCCTAGGGGGGGGGAAAGTCAGTATCCCCGTGGCAATCGTGGTTTATGCTTTTACTTTGACACCTTTGAATTCTTCAATCTGACTTACTGGCACAGAGCTTTTCAGTAGTTTAGCAGGGGGGGGTCGCCGGGGCGCGGGCGAGGCAGGGGAGATGAGCTGGAACACGACATTAGCATTTATGCTCCTCAGGATATTTTCTCAAATAAATTATTTTATTATATTCGAAATTCGAAAATTCTATTTTGTATATTTTCATTTTGTATATTTTTATATTTTTATATTTTGCTTTTTTATTTCCTGTATAAAATTATATAGCACGGCTTGACAAGAACCCTTGTCCGCAGACGTGTCATCCGAGTTGGACCAACCAGAAATTAGCATTTTAGGCAACGGCAGACAAGACAGTTCCCGTTCTCGAACCCCCCAAGAGCTCATCGATCCACTTTAAATTTCAACCAATCCATGGCCTCATCGGCAATTCGTGGGATTGATGTGGAATTGAAAAAGGTTTAAATTATGGTGGATGGTTGCAGTTGACTCATAACCTTCTTTCCAACGCTCGAATACCTCACAGTCGATACAGAAAATGGCTCGTACCAAGCAGACAGCTCGTAAGTCCACGGGTGGCAAGGCCCCCCGCAAGCAGCTTGCTACCAAGGCGGCTCGTAAGTCCGCACCTGCCACCGGCGGCGTGAAGAAGCCTCACAGGTACAGGCCCGGTACTGTGGCTCTTCGTGAGATCCGCAAGTACCAGAAGAGCACCGAGCTCCTCATCCGCAAGTTGCCCTTCCAGCGATTGGTCCGTGAGATCGCTCAGGACTTCAAGACCGACCTCCGCTTCCAGAGCTCCGCGGTGCTTGCGCTCCAGGAGGCCTCCGAGGCTTACCTCGTGGGTCTCTTCGAGGACACCAACTTGTGTGCCATCCACGCCAAGCGTGTCACTATTATGCCTAAGGATATCCAGCTTGCCCGCCGTATCCGTGGCGAACGCGCTTAGATTGAGTGCCCATGGCCATATCGGAAAAATGGTGTTTCCTAAGCACCACCTGTAGCCGAGGTTTCAACAGTTCCTAAGAAGAGAGGCCATTGTCCTGCCCTACTATAGCCTTGAGGGTGGAGCAATAGTTCCGAGTTTACGGTATGCTCTGAGCACACCGGATAGCGCGCGGTTTGCCTCAATTGAGTTGACAATACCTTTCTTCTTCCGTCCGGCGTGCTTCTGGTACGTACTTGGTTGCTTGCGGAGCTTACAGTTTGGGTTGCTATCGGTTTAATTATGTCGAGTGACTTTATCTCACACGCGTGCGTCTGTTAGGTATTCCGTTGACCGATTGCCATATAGTGACTGGCACATAGTCCAGCATAGAAATGGAGATACACGAGCTACGAACAGGATCCATTGGGTACGCTATTGGCAGTCGTCCTTTGCATAAAGAACAGTCTCTTCTGCCAAAGTTATGGTTAAAGCGGCGGAAAGCTCCGACTTCGTTCGTACCGGGTTTTGAGTCTTTATACGTCAAATGAACAGCGTTATAGTTTGGGATTAGTTTAATCTGAACGGCAGTCGTAAGTAGTCACCTTGTATGACTTGCACATTGATATAAACCTCAATGGATAAATGTACTAATGGATGTTAACGGTAATCGGACATACAAACGGCTGGTTTCACACGTGAAGTAATAGAAGACTTACAAATGCTGTGTTTGGTTTGTTGTGGCACTTTATGAGCCAGTAAGGCTGAGAAATAAGTGCAACCTAATAGTGATAGTGCAATCGGTTGAGTTGCAACACAGGAATAATAAGACCAGTCTCGGCAAGCTACGATTCGAAAAAACTTAGATTATTGTGCATGCCTGAATCGGTCAGGGTTCTACGGCTATGAGCTCTACAGTGCACTACATTTCCCCTTGTTTTCCCGGAGGAGGTAAGGGTCAAACTAATGTTTGATATACAAAAAGTAGGGTGCACAAGAGATGAAAAGCGGGCTTCAAGATCCTTGCGTGGGATGTCTCAGAAGCTATGCTCCATGCAAAAAACTAAAGAAGGATGATTCACCGGCTCTCTAAGCTCGGGGGTGTACTAGGTTCTTAGGGCCCGGAGTCAAGTGGCAGACTCGACAAAGTGAAATATCTCAATTGTGACATAGGGGCAGTCAAAGGGCTCAAAGCCCATAACAAGAGACGCCCTAGACACTGGTTTAAATAGCATGTGCACGCAGACCGACAAATTCTGTGCGCATACTTTTCAGCTATGTGGCCGTGCGTGTGCGTAAGTACAACGTTGGGGATTTAGGTGTGCAAGAGAAAATTAGGGCGGTCAAGGATGGGCGCGCTGATGAAGGGGAGGAAAAGTTATTGAAGGTGGTCACCTTGTAGTTGGGCATAGATCCTAATGCAAAACTCATTGTGTTAGTCAAGCAGTCGATTACATTAGTCAAGCACACCCATAATCAATCACACGCCGTGGATGAATGGGGCTTGCTGCGTATGCACATAGGGATACACACACAACATGCAAGGGCATAGCAAGGCGAGAGGTGCGAGTGCAAGGATGAAAACTGAAAATCATTACGATTTGTACAAACGGAGCCCCGAAATTAAAGACATAAATCGCTCTTTTCTTCGCAACGAGGCCTAACATCGAGATGACGGTGCACGAATCGCTGAAATATCGATACGGTAGATCGTCATTCTGTACCTGTCGACATACCATCGATTATTTGTTAACATTCCCGTTTGGACTCGCGTTTCCCAAAAAAGAAATTTTACAGTGACCCGCAAGGTTCCGCGAGGACAGCCGCCTACATGTTTGATCATGCATATATGCAGTATTTGCACGAGTTCACGTCTGCGTAAATGCAGCAACACGATACTGTAGTATTGTTCGTAGGGCTGTTGGTAACAAGCAGGTACCAACAATCTTGGGATCAAGTTGCCCAATCTGGACATTCTAAGATGTGGTGCGGGTTGGGGCTTTCCGCCACTTCACTATTTTTGTGAAGGATTTGGTTTAGTATGCGCGTAGGCAAGTGCCGAATAACACAGTATGAGCGGAGGCAAAATTATTTAATAGCAGTTTCAGCGTAGGCAACTGATTGTAATACTATAGTATGCGTGTAGGCAAATGAGTTTAATGGCAGTATGCGCGTAGGCTTTTCGATAGCAATATATGCGCGCAGGCAGTAAAATCAGTTGCCTACGCGCATACTGCCATTAATACTGCATTTGCCTACGCGCAGACTAGCATTAAAACAGTTTGCCTACGCGCGGAATAATATCAAAACAATTTGCCTACGCTCAAACTGCTATTAAACAATTTGCCTACGCTCATACTGCGATATTTGGCACGTTGCCAAGGCGCATACTAAAACACGCCCTTGTGTGAAAACGTGATTTTCGATTGATTTTCGCTATCCGTGTGAGATCCCGCGCTGGGAGCCAAGTAAAAAGTAAGATGTATTTTGCTGTGATGCTGAGAGTCCCGCGCTAATCCGATGTACCCGACGCCAAGTTGGGGTATTGTGGATGCCCGATTGAGCGTTCCTAGGCGCGAAAGCGCCAAATCATGCGCACCCTGAAGATTTTCTTCGGTACACGCATGCCATATGATATGGCCCGAGACATGTGAAGGTATCAGTATACAAACTTTCTGCGCTAAGACATATTAACTCATCACTTCAGAATAATGTTTTCAGCCAATCGAACACTCCGAATTCCTGATTCAATCGGCCATTGTGAACAATCGGTCGCTAATTTCGGGGCTCCGTTTGCATCGAACGAAGCAATACGGACGGATATATGAACGGGGAAAATAAAACGTAACCGAAAGCCACATACTGGGATAACCGGCCTTAATGTATACAAGTCTCCCGCCCCCTCTACACCCACTTTTCCTTCCCTTCGCATTCCCTATTATTACTTTCCCTTTCTTTCGTCTTCCTTGCCCCCTCCAGCTCCGAATTCCCATCACATACCTCCACCACAGTCTCAGCCCTCCCCCCACCGTTCCCGCGGCCACGGCTTATTATTTGATTTTTTTAGCTCATCTCGATTTTTAAAGTTGGATTTCTTAATGATTGCAGGGAAAATCTCCAATTTAAGAAATCTGGATGCCAGCCCAAAGTTTCACCCAAAATAGCTTTCGACACTTTTGGTTGGATCTTGCCCCCCAACTAACGGGGCTCATCACGCGCCCATCGCGTATCGGCTGGAGCTAGCGATATGCGATGCGGACGGACATGGCGCAAGGCCACTTCACAACTTCGAATTTCAAAACTTACAAACAACGAGCACGCGCTGATGAAATGCCATGGCGGCGTGTCCTTGACTGTGTGGGATTATACGCAGTTTATCATGAATGCAGCCCTTGAGGATAGATTTGTTACATATTGTGCACATATACATCCGGCTACCGAGACAGTGCAACATATTATATACGTGTAAGCATAGTTATTGGTAGCTTATTTCAGTGATCTTTGGTACGAATTTCAGATACGGTCGAGGACCTATTGTATTTTGCGCCATTATATACTGAAACCTGGTGCGCCTCGTCACCGCAATTTCACGTTGTGTACATTATCGTACGCATACATTAATCTCAGTGTAATACAACTTCGCATCCGTAAATCGTCATTGCAGCCTTGCATGCACCGCCCACGCCGGGTAAAGCGTCACGTATGTGTGCCGGTGGTATCGCCCGGTGTACATGTAAGTCGCGGTCCGTGTAATATCGGATGCCTCTGTTGCTTGGCGCATGCCAGTCGCTTTGTAGTAAGCCAGAGTGTAATTAAATGAATGCAGCCTTTGTTCTTCTTTGCGCTAACCTCTTTCTATGTTTGCATGTACCGGTATGTCTGTTTCGCGCTCATCTTTAGATTGCGTATTGCATACGGTAATCTTGCTTGTCGCCGGATCCTCGGATGGAACCTGCGCATGTCTGTGTGCACGATATGTGTACGCAAAATTCCTTGTTTACTAATTTGCGATGTAGCAACGTGCAGCCATGACTTGGCTTGTCCCCGACGGGATCACTCCCGGGTCTTCGCGGGCCATGCTACGGATGTTACCTGTACCTGATCTTTTTCTCACATCTTGTAGCCACTTAGTGCGTGCGGTCGCTTTGCACGTAGGGTGTGGTGACATTCGCGAAGCGAAGATACGTGTATGCTAAGGTACGCACATCCACTGCCTTTTTTCCAACTGCCAGTACGCGTTTTCGTCTCCGGCTGACACATCGCCGAGTGCACATGCAGGAATAACCTCTTCTTGAGGAGAACAAGGCACCACATTTCAAGGTGTATACATTCGCTCCATCTCCTCACCCTTCCAGCAAATATTTGTGCATCAGAATTATACACCTTACTTCATATATCTGCAGGACTGGCGCGGTGGTTTGGAGCAGAAGAGCAGCTTCATAGGAAAGTTCATGTTTATGTGTTGAGCTGCATATACATTTGCGAAGAGAAACCAGCAGAGTCAGTGCAGTTGCGTTGAGTACAGTTCCCTTGATAGATAAATAAATATGTAGCTTCATCATTCATAGAGCTAGACTTGTTTGATGATTAGTTGATAGTTCATATAGAGTTCACCGAACTTAGATAATATAGCCCAAATGCGTGTTCAGTGTGCCGGTAAACGATACAGACTACCGTTCCTTCAGAAACCATCCCATCTTCATAACTCGGAAGGAGTCCAGATCATTCAAGCGCACATTCAGTGGACACAATTGGAATCACGGAAATGATTGACAAGAGAAACTAGTGCCTCCTACTTGAAGGTGCACTGGTGACAAGTGCACCATCGAAATGGTACACTAAGTCGTTTTACGTACCTTTTTGAAATGCATTGACCTCATGCAATATCATTACACATTGCTTGGATGCACGGATCAGAAGTCCAAGATATTCATTGATTTATCATGAATGACTTAGAAAATTCAATGAAAAACTTCCATAATTATCAATGCTCGTGATGACACAGATATTAGCTAAGGTCCGTGCTGATCACCCAACGCCTCAGCAAAGCTCCGTTTACTGTTGCCACCCCTGCGCGCATCGGAAATTTGTTCATTCCAACAAGAAAGGACCCCTATACTCTAACATTTACGGCATGCGCGAGATGGGCATAGACGTGGTCGATGATTCACATGACTGGTACAAGTTCTTTGTACCAAACCCCATTTGTGGCACTCAGGCACATGGCAAGTTCGTGACTCTGCACCGCGCACTCAGGTGCATGGCAACATCGTGACACTGCACCACGCACTCAGGCACATGGCAACATCGTGACACTGCACCACGCACTCAGGCACATGGCAACATCGTGACACTGCACCACGCACTCAGGTAAATGGTAGGTCGTAACAATGCGGCACGTAACACCGTAACACTGAGATACAGAGTAACAGTGCATCACTGCATAACATCCTGAACAAACATGACACATCGGAGTTTCCTCAACCAGATCCACACATGCATGCCGAAACCAAATCATTGCGTTCCCAGCATCCCTAATGTTTAGATGATGCTCAACTCGAGCACACAGCTCAAGGTGCCGAAGGTGAGCCTTACATAGCGGAAGGGGCACCGCTCATTAAATTCGGCTTCGTTGGGGTAGTGGTTACGTGGCGCTGAAGTGCACCCAGCCCCACCGAACATTGACAATCAATAGCTTCAAATGGCCCACATCCACATTTCAAAGCGATGGGAGCGAGCGGATTAGGCTGTACCGGATTCAAAGGGACTCACACAAAACCAAAGAAGATTCGAGGGATCAGCGCAGCGCGAAGCTTTTCGTAGCTCAATCACGAAAGTGCCTCCGCTTACACCGAAAATAATCAGCAAATAAACCGTCCCTACTCTCCATCCCGCCTCCATTATCCATCCCTACCCTCCATCCCACCTCCATTATCCATGCCTACCCTCCATCCCACCTCCATTATCCATCCCTACCCTCCATCCACCTCCATTATCCATCCCTACCCTCCATCCCACCTCCATTATCCATCCCTACCCTCCATCCCACCTCCATTATCCATCCCTACCCTCCATCCCACCTCCCATATCCATCCCTGCCCTCCATCCCACCTCCATTATCCATCCCTACCCCCATTCCACCTCCATTATCCATCCCTACCCTCCTTGCCACCTCCATCCATATTTCCCCTCCTTTCCACCCCTTACCCTCTCCGCCTGCCCTTTGCCACCTCTCTCCACCCATCCCTGCACTCCTTGCCACATTGCTCGAAGCAGTCAAGAGAGGTGAACATGCGGCGAGGCGGCAGCAGCTGAGGCAGCGGCAGCGGCACACGGGCCTTTGCTCGGGGGCCGAACCGGGGGATAGATAGGTTTCCCATCCGCACACTTCAGAGGGGTCAGAGAGTTGTGCCCGAAGCCATCCACGTCTTCTGTGAAATAGGGGTGTGTCTGCGCACCCCACGCTGCTCTCAGTCCTGCGAGCCGGCCGTCGAGTCTTGCGGCGCGCGCTCCACTGGTGAGGCCCATGGTGCGGTTCTCACACAGGCGCACCCTCTCCACAACAAGGGTTCCCGGTGTGCCCTGGCGAGGCTGTGCGTGGCCGCCCTCCCGAGTGGCCGGTAAAGTACAAGTGATGTGGTATGCCAACGTCTGACCGCCGGATACACCCAACTCCGTAACACCCTAAACCCCATCTCGGGCTTATCTCGCCGCTTCACATTTACATGCCAGCAAGAAGGCACTCGATTCATCGTCCGCGTTAATCGAGGCAAGGCAAGTGAACAAGAATGCACTCTCTGTATGGCCAGAACTACATCGCCAACGTCCAATCACCTTGCCTTGCCAGAGGGTGCGTGTGAATATACGCTCTGTATGGCCAGAACTACATCGCCACCGTCCAATCACCTTGCCTTGCCAGAGGGTGTAGGGAAAGGGTGATCACCAGAGCCTGGGCCGCACTAAGTCTTCTATCCGGGTCATACTCGAGGAGCCCCATGAGGAGATCCAGGGCGCCCGCGCTTGTGTGGGTGTTGTGCAGGCCGCTCGCGATCGCCCAGTCCTGAGCTCAAGCCAAGGTTTCCCGCGTGTCATGTGCACACCCTGAAATCGGCCGCGCACACGGCCGTGCTGGCATGCAACAAATCAAACGATTACTACTAAATATCGAACGGCTGCGTGCGCCCTGCTGCACGCGTATCAAAGGGCTGCAGTGAGATTCCCACGGTAGGGCACATCAGAGGATTGTCGAGGGCCTGGACACCTTGATGTTTCGTGGATATATCAAACTCTGAATGTTGCTTCGGTTCGCCTGCACGCATTCGATGTCATGTTCTCAGCCGCAATTGATACCAAATTGATCCTGCATACTCGCGCGTACCATCTCTGCCATTGCGCGAGAGGACAATGGCTCAATGCCGCCTCTCCAGGACCCTGATGGTCAACTCTCGCCACCAAACTTAAAGTACCCGCCACTGTGGGGAGTGCGCTGGCCAGCAGGGCGGGGGCGCCCACGAGAGGGGGTAGGTGTACCTGCCAGTGGGGCAAGTGCACGAGCGAGGGCCAATGCTGCGCTGTTGGTGCCCCAAGCGCACTGAAAATCTGCGCCCCGTCGCCGGCAGCCACCGCCGGTCTCACCCGGCACATCAGCCGGCTGCACGCTGCGGCCGCCTCGAGCAATTCAGAACAGCGCTGCTGCCCGGAGCATGCCGCGCTCATGCCGAGGTGGCGCAACCGCAGACTAGAGGAATCGTGTGTAGGAGGGACCTTATCCAGCTGATCATACTGAAAGGCGACGCTGCTCTTCTTATCCTCCTGAGCCAAACCCCCGCCCAACCAAAACGCCCCCCCTACTAACATCCCACAAGGGATGTGCTGGAAGATGCGAACGCAAGGGGTACAAATACTGAAGGAACAGGGGGATCTCATCTGCTGGAAGGGTCATGATTGGCCAGACACCGTCCAACGTGGCTCAGCAGGTGTAGCCAGGCACCTGGCCTTGAAATAAGGGCTTCAGCGTCATGAGCTCCCCAAAGATGCAACCGGCTGCCCACAGGTCCACGGCTCTGTGCACGGGTTCAGCCCCTTCCCGTTCAAGTGTTGTAAGGTGCTCTACTTCCTGAAAGCATCACTGGAAGACTTCACAGTTGCAGTGACATCGCACTAATGACGACTGGCCACGTGGCACCGGCTCGTAAAGGGAAACACTAGGAGATTCGCAAGCTGGAGTGGCTAGGCCGCGCCAGGTGGCAAAGGAACTCCACAAGGCAAGGGGTCACAAGTGCTTCGAACCCAACAAGTTGGCACCGACCTCGTGTAGTGCTTTGCGCCGAGGAGCAGCTCGGGGGCTCTGTGGCGCGCGCCCACCACACCATCGAGAGAGAAGTCAATCAGGCAATAACACACATAGTATAAGCCCCTGTCCGCGCGTGCCCCGAACCCTCTCATCTGCCCCTGTCCGCGCGTGCCCCGAACCCTATCATCGATGTTGACACACACCAAGTGGCCTGATGCATGCCACGCGAGTTCCGCCCACCAACAGCCCCAGTGGATGCAAGAAGTGTGCGAGAGCAAGGCCCCCATACACTGAACATTATCACACGCCCAAAGGTGCCATCGGAGCGCCCACCACCCACCTCCGCCTGCCCTCCACGCGTCCCGCCTTGGCCGCCGGCATCTCAATGCTGCCCTTGGGTGCAGAGTATGTTCATGACATGCCTATGGCACTCTTAGGGTACAAGTAAGAGTGTGAGCACAGGGGGTGAGGTAGAGGGTGAAATAGATGTGTGGAGAAGCACGCACACCCACCATTGCAACTTGCAGACCAAACCGCCTGCATCTGGTGAATCTCCTGTGTTACGAGCGTGCAGGGTGCTCCGTGCGTGTAGGGTGTGCAATACGTATGCGGTCATTGGTCATACTGCTTCATATTGCTTCAGATACAGTTATGCCGTATAGGCGGTGGAGTATAGCGCATTCAGGATTCCCAAATGTGCACCAGCAATCTCATGAACTGCAATCATGAGCGCACGCACGCTATCTTACAACCAGCCACCCATCTACGACTTATAAAGGATATTTCAAGATGTGACGGACTTTAAGCAAAAGCTTCCTGCGATGTTAGGAGCGAGGCCCGGTCAAGAAGGAGCACTCACCGGTACCAGATTGTTACTACTACGCCATTATCAGAGAGGTGCCTTAGGGGGTCCTGGTGGCAACCAGAATCCCTGCCCAAAGTCAAAGCTTTGCAACAATAGGCACAGCAGCACCTTCCCCCTCCCTTGGTGCTCATATCAGTGGTCATTATGTATGGTTTGAGGAATTGGTGCACCAATGCACAATATAGCGATGAAGCTTTGATGCTGGGAAACCCGTTCCCGGGCAGTGCAAAGCCAGGCTACTAACCATATTCAGCCTGAACCTCGCGCCTGCCAGCTCATGAGCCTGCACCTCGCGCCCGCCAGATCATGAGCCTGCACCTCGCGCCTGC
>LGRX02013682.1:0-21085 GCA_001247695.2 Cymbomonas tetramitiformis
CGCTAAAACGCTTGGGGTTTACCTAGAATTAAGAAGATTCGGCGTTGGCGGGTACCATATACAACGACACGACACAATATATAAATTATTACTATATTCCAAGTTATTATATTTTGATATACAACGTAAGATGATACAAACTTCAGGAGTGATGTATACACTACCAGATGACATACACTGTAAGAATAATATACACTGTTATTAGGGCAATATATGTGAGATATATTGTAACGTCAATATATCGGGCGTCGCTGAATAGTTTCTCATACAAGGTTAAACTGATTATAAAGATAAACGAATATATAATGCATCTATGACCTAGGTATCTGTCACCAAATGCTGAAATCTGTATAGGCAGCCCTGACTGGGAGTCCCGGTCAGGCCCCTATGACAGACTCCTAGGCCAACACTGGACTGCTGACTGATCTATAGGTTCGTGCTGTGACACACGCTGTGTCACAGGTAGGCTAGACTCCGAAACCGTCCGAGACCGTTCCGGGTATATCTAGCTTAGGGTTTATTTATCTTATGAGTTTTATCCACACAGTTCGGGAGTTTCTGATATCTAGTGAACTAGGATATTCCAGTAGGTCGTGGCCCCATCCACGCTTTTATTCCACTTGCTGATTTGGCCATGATTGGCTAAACGGCCGCTTGGGGAGGTGGTGCGCGCGGGCGCGTTTGGGTGCGACTAGGATTTATGGTATGAATTGTTTGCGGTAAGCAACTGGGAGTGGCGGCCATGGGGACCGCGCCTCGTTACGGACTAGTCTTAGCAATGTTCGGATCCAGTTTTGCGCCGGCACTGGCCCTGCTGGTTACTGTTTTCTGGGCTGGTGTTCGCGACACCTTCGACTTCGACGACATCTTCGAGTGCCCCTCGCCGCTCCACTCTCTTAGCTCCTCTCCGCTGCTGACCATTACCATTTTTCCGCTACCACACCCAACCGCGCGATTATTGCGTACCACCTCCCCTCTGGCTTTTCAGAGTATGGGTATGTTGACCCGAGCGAAGAAGTCCCTGGACAGGGACAGTGACATTGACGCCTCACTGAGGCTATTAGACGGGGTTCGGAACAGTCCGACGGTGCGTACGCCAACTGTTCCGACCCCCGCTCCGACTTCCAACGAGGATGTAGACGTGGCGACCAGGCAGTACTTACAGGAGCAGAGCAAGCTGGTTGACGACATCTACAAAGCGCGTCTACACCGCCAATGGGCCAAGGGTGTCCGCGAGGATGTCCTTGGGGACAAGACGCACCACTTCCGCGGTACGGACGACGCTGGCCTCCTCTCCGAGCTGGTGGTGCAGCTGCGTACGGAGTTTCATTCGGCTGGACTGGAGCTGGCGTCCTTTGACCTCGACGACCCTCTGGCTCGTGCGGTGACCAAGGTCAACGGCTTGCTCTTCGACGTTCTGGCTCTGGTCATCGAGAAGCACAGCAACGCCTACGTCTGGTTGACTGGCAACGACGCCTCGTCTGACCGTGATGGACGGCGAGCCCTGGTGGACATCATCAAGGGCTGTGTACCGGTGGCGCTGCGTGAGTCACACCAGGAGGAGCACGCCGCGTTGCGTTATCCCGCAGACACTGACCCGCAGCCCATCTTGGCTCGGGAACAGCGTCTGGTGCGGGATAACAAAGCTACGGACTGGACACCCCCCGAGGAGACCAGGAAGCTCTCCCTGTACAACCGGCTGGACCCGGTGTTTTACACCGCGGTCAAGGTGCGGTATCCTCTCGCGGCCGATCTCGCGCATGTCTCCTTGGCGTCTCTCCGCTCCCTTGTGGTGGAGATTTATCAGGCTTGGGCGCAGACGGGGGCGGGGAATGCAGTCTCGGGCAAGAGCGGCATCTCTGCGCAGCTCTCCGGCACCGAGTACGGCGCCCTTCTCAACAAGATCAACGAGCTTCAGGACTTGCTACGGCAGCAACGCGGGACGGACGCGCTGCCGGCGCAGCAGCAGCGGCAGCAGCCGCAGCGGCAGCAGCGGCAGCAGCAGCAGCGCGGTACGCAGCGGGGATTCCGTGTCGGCACGCACCCGCTGCCTGCAGTCGGTTTCGACCGTGACGACCAAAAGGCGAAGCCCTTTTGTGGGAGGTGCAAGAAGGCGGGAAAAGGTGAGCAGTACCACTTCTACCGCGACTGTCCGTTGGGCGGGCGTCATCAGCATCCCCCGCACTCGGCCGCGGCATTCTGCATTCCCATCGACGAGGAGGACGCGGAGGGGGTGCGTGCATTGGCCATGTGTGCCCTGTTCCAGCAGGCGGCGGATGATGGGGCTCAGGCTTTTGCCACTGCGGCATCTACGTACGGGCCGCCTGCGGTACTCTGTGCGGGTGCGGTGGGCGGGATCGACGTGTCCGCCTACGGCTTCACGGTAGAGCCGCAGCAGCCTGCTGACGAGCCCGCGGGTGACGACATTCATCAGCGGCTGGACGATCTCGCCGCGGAGGTCCATGCCGCGGCAAACTGCAAGGTGCACTACACCCACGCATCCTTCCCACCACGGGCGGTTCTCGAGCCGCATGCATCGGCTCTGGTGTGCGGCCCCGCGGCAGCGGGGAACATGCCGGAGGATCAGGTTCCGGCAGGTGGTGCGGCGGCATCGGCATCCGCCGTGCCGGCCCCTGCTATACCTGTCTCGCAGGAGGAGGATGTGAAGCCCGTGCCGCTTCAATCGGCGCGGGTGACTGCCACGACGGACGGTGAGTTCCCTGGGTTCGTTCAGACTGTCAACCACGCCGCCATCGCGCCGGTTGACCTCACCGGCTACGACACCGACGACTACGAGGACTTTGCCGACGGCAGCTTCCGGCTGAAGCCGCGGGGTTCGCCTCCGTCAGCCAATCATGTTTCCGGGCCGCCCGTGGGCGAGCAGAGGGCCTACGGTTGTGGGAAGCCGCCCTGGGGCTTTCCTGCCACGGTTGGGCCGTGGGGCATTCCTTTCCTCCTTTCCCTCGTTCTTTGCATCTCGATCATGGGGGTGGCAGCTGTGCCCGATGCTCAGTCGGCTGCGGGATTGCCTTCGCCTGGTGGTGATCTCGATTGGGAGACTCCGTCAATTTTCTCCACGAATGAATTTGTTGAATCCGTGATCCCGGCTCAGGGTTTCTTTGTGGCTGACAATGTGCCACCGCTTGAGCCGCCTGAGCCCCCTGACATCTTTCAGGATCTTGCTCAGGCAGATTTGAGCTTCGACATGGCCTTCTTCTACGGTGTGGCTCTACGTGAGAGAGGTCCTTTCGGGAGCCCTCCCTTCGGGTCGGACTTGATTGAGACCACCGCTGGCTACTTTGGTGCTGTCGATTGACTTCTTGTTCACTCTGGATGCACACCAACATGGTGGTGTGAGGAACTCCGGTGACTTCAACAACTTTTATGGTTTATGCTTTTGCTTTTGACATCTACAAGTTATATTCTGGCTTGCTAGCTCGGTGCTTTTCAGTTGTTTAGCGGGTGCACAATGCCCGTAGGTTTCTGCACCTGTGCTAGCTAGAGGGTTTCCAATTTGTGTTTCAGAATTGCACAGTTGGATTAGCAGTTAGGTCTGTCAACCTGGCTCCTGCCCTGACTTATCTTACGTTATCTGACTCTCCTAGACAGTCACCACCCACAGTGCTGGGGTGGTGTGCTGAAATCTATATAGGCAGCCCTGACTGGGAGTCCCGGTCAGGCCCCTATGACAGACTCCTAGGCCAACACTGGACTGCTGACTGATCTATAGGTTCGTGCTGTGACACACGCTGTGTCACAGGTAGACTAGACTCCGAAACCGTCCGAGACCGTTCCGGGTATATCTAGCTTAGGGTTTATTTATCTTATGAGTTTATCCACACAGTTCGGGAGTTTCTGATATCTAGTGAACTAGGATATTCCAGTACCAAGTACTGTACGAGTACTGGTACAGTCGAACGGAGTCATGCAAGTTATTATGACCTACGGTGCACTGAATCCAGCACACCACCCTGTAACTGTACGGAGTGCGGTTCAGGTGGCAGAGAGCGGCTCACAGATAAAGTCAATTGTCCCGAAACAACAAACAGCTAAGAGCTGGAAACTGCTAGAGGGAGGCCTGTGCTTTAGCCAGGGCGGTCCCTTCCTAAAACTGCTGCTAGGATACCGCTTTCAAGCTAAGTTCCTACAGCTCAATCTTACATTTACTCAGCCACTTTCAAAGTGGTCCACAAAGTTGCAGAGTTCACCAGAGTTGAAGAAGTTGTCAGTGTCAAAGATGTTCAACCAGAACCAGAGTCCAGAAGTCATAGTCCAGAACCAGAGTCCAGAGACCAGAGTCCAGAACCAGAAACCAAAACCAGGATCCAGAAGCCAAGACCAGAAGCCAGAGCCAAAACACGATTCGTAGAACAAATTTAGGAATCCTGAAAAGTGAAAATCCGAGTCCAAGCCTGCCGAAACTCCAAAAGGAAAAGAAATGCTGAAGGCAAAACTGCATGGCAAAGCAGATAGACTGTTGGCAGTCACCATTGCGGGATGCACTGCTGCGGTGAAGTCAGCGGCTCGATCGAGCACCACCGAACCCTGAGCCGCTGAGACACATGCTAGGCACATGAGGGCGGGCAGTGCAAGGGATGCAAAAGAGAAGACTCTCGGCAAAGTTGCCACACCGACACGTGACCGTGTAGCCGGTGGGGCCGAGGGAATCTCGTCTCCGGAGGAAGAAAAACCGTCGGAGTCGTCGTCATCGTCGATCACGGAAAGCTCCCCCGGGTGAATCGAGCCGTGAGAAGGCTTAATCGAACACAAATTAAGGGAGGTGTCTCCGCATGCCGGTAATACCTGGTCCATAAAAGTGACCCGCAGTGGCTCCTCGAAAGGAGACTCGCGGGCAGCCGGGTCCGATGGCAAAACAGGGTAGAGCCTAGTGTCGATCCCGTGATTGGCAGGCGGTGGCACATCGCACACCGCCTGCGGCACAGACAAAGTGCCAAGGTGTAGTGAGGGCTGCACACTGGCCGTGGCAGCACCACCGACCTGTGCAGCCGTAGCCGCAGACCGAAGGGAGTCCAACACACTGCGTGCGTCGGCAAGGACGCTACCCATGCCGGTGTCCGAGGCACTACGGCTCAAGCCCGCATAGTGAGCACGCAATCCTACATCGTGCTCTACCGGGTAGGTGAAGGGCTCTGGGTCGTCGCGCACCAGCGGCTGGTCGTACTGGTGGCACAGGTGAGCAAATTCCTTGTCGTTCTCGTCGTCGAAGGCGGTTTGGAAGGCCGAAACCACCTCGTCCAAGTCCATGGCGGCATCACGAAGCTCCACATCACACGAACCACACACCTCCGGGCAACGCGCCGTGTCGTGAAAGTTTCCAGGGCAGAGGGGGCACTCCTGTACGAAGGCCGAAGATGCAGAGTGAAAAGAAATGCACCGTGCCGCCTGCCTGGCATGCGTTTGCGACCAATTCCCGCCCTTCGGGAGCGGGTAGGCCGCGAAGCGTTGCTTCAATCCACCTCGACGGTTACGGCCATGAAACTTGCCGTCGGATCGACGGTTCCGTTCGTCGCGCCATTTGGACGGCGGAAACTTGACACCACCGCCCCCATGCCGACGGGGAAAATCATTCCGTGGCGGCGGTGTGTCGCGTGCAATCTCGCGCTCGTCATGACGGAGGGAGGCAACAAGAGCAGAGGCCTCACCCACCAAACGAGCAAACTCCTCGAGGAAGTCCGCGATGTCGCGCTGCTCTCCACCCGCGTACGCTAGACCGAAAGGCGTGTGCGTCGGGGCAGGCGCGTTCGCCTTCGGGCGTTTGGGAGGGCCATAAGGGTTCGCACACCACCAAACCTCGAGAACGTGCGTGTAGATCTCCTCGATGCCCACTTTCGCCAACTCAGTGTCCAGGCGAAGCGGGGTAATCACCTCCTTGTAGAATTCGGCATCCAGTGCCGCCAGAAGCTGTCTCTTGGCGGCCTCGGCGTCCAGAGAGCCGGCTCCGCTAGCCGCAATCGCCTTTAGACATGCATCAAATTGGGCCACCAAGGGCTCTGGATCGCTAGAGGACCCAAAAGAAATTCCTAAGAGCTCCTCATGGTAGCGGAGCGGCCGATGCCCTGGAGGCAGAAGCCTCTTGGTGACCTCAAGGAGGGTGTTGGATATATACCCCTAGGACTCGGGATATATTCACTCAGTGGTAGGTTTTCTCAGAATGTAATAAAGTTGATAAGTTAACCCGATATAACGGGCATAAACAGTTAGGGTTCGGGTTCCATCGGGTGACAGTCATACACACTACTATAGGAAGAGTCACAAAGCAAGCGGTGTGACTGTTCCAGCACACCACCTAGTGTGGTGACTGGCTAGCCGAATGTGAAACCTGTGAACAAACACCATCTAGAGCGGTGGAAACTGAGTTCTAAGGGAAGGCCTGTCCTTTCTGGCAGGGCTGTTCCCAGCAGTGTCGACAACGGGTCCAAACCGTATCCGTCGGAGCCTGAGACCTTGAGGCTCCAACGGAGCCGGAGCCTGGTACCATAGAACTCGAATGGGTACGGATTCGCACGGAGGCTAAGATTTTAAGGCTCCGTCGGTGACGGGAACTAACGGAGCCTGGATTGTATGAACCCTTCGGGTTCGGTAATCATCGGATCCTGGCTTATTCAGGCTCCTACGGAGCCGAAGCCTGTGTGCCTCATGCTCCCTCGGGTTCGGGTTATTCGGGTCCTGCACACCCATAAAACCCTACGGAGACGAATACTACACTATGGCATACACATTCAAAACCAAAAGAATCGAACAATTCAATGTTATAATATATGATAATACAACTAGTTCGAAGGCTTGTTCACATTCTAGCAACAAACCATCTTAGTTTCATGCACTGTCACCATCCTCGCTATCAAACACACACTCTTCTTTAGGAGCCACTTAGTATGCTGGAATTCTGCCAGCAAGTGTGAGGACAAACTATCTCAGTTTCATGCATAGTTATCTGGGTCGTGCAAATCGCCAAAATCGTGCCGAATAATCACCCGAATAGGCGTATTTTAGACCTCGACGAATAGTCGCGATTGTTAAACAATGGTGCACATTTAAGATGTGTCACAAACTGACAATGGTATCTAATCATTGTCATCAGCAACATATGTTATTGAAACACCATGCGATTCTATCAGTTTTCAGAATGCAGACTACAGGGCTTGTCGTACACCGAGAATAATGCAATATCAATTTGTCAAGTGTTATAGTCAACAGTTTACTGTACGTATACTTAGGCAGTTATGCACTTAGGCAGTTAACGATGGAGTTAAGCATTGAGGCATCAGTTGATCTCCGTGTTCAGCAAGCTAGTTAAGTTAGCTAGTCAGGAAGCACACAATATCTTTTAACAGAGGAGGCGCCATACATGTTGGACGGAATGATGCCCACCGCACGGCCACGAACACTGTTCAACACTGTTCAACACTGTTCCACAGTCGTCAGTTCGTCGGGGTTTAGCAACTAGCAAGGCTCTGAGCGGTATTCCCTGACCGGCCCGAAATCGTGCCGCGAATAATCGCGCGAATGGGCGTATTTTGAACCTCGACGAATAGTCGCGATTGGCGATTTGCAGGACCCAGACAGTCATCATCTTCCTCAGTGTCGATCCCACTCTCATCATCACTTTCATCTTTATGAGCAAGTTGGTATGCTTTCACGATCTCCTCGGTACTGGGTCGCAGGAAGCCGTATTGCCAATTATGGCGGATGAACATGTAGGCTTCAAGCATCTCCGCGCCAAGCGCACGAGCATGGAAATCTGCCAGCACCCTTCCTGCGCCGCTGAACACCTGTTCCACATTAGCCGAGGCCGCTTTCTTGGATGCGCATTCTGCAAAGAACAAAGTTGTATGGGTTGGCAATTGAGCTTCATGATCACAATAAAACTTCAACACGCGAAACTCGTGTGTCGTCGGGACCCAATACGACGAACGTCTGCCCGTGCAGTCGGACATACACTTGTGAAGAGCTCCTTCTCAAGTCTGAGCTTCTCGTTCATCAAGATGACCTCCGAATCTCCAGTACGAGCTTCACGTGGTTCAGCTGAGGCGGAGCATGCAGAAGCAAGTTCCCCATGGGTCCTCTGACGCTTATTACTCGGAGCACCTCCGCCACTTGCAAGAACATCATCGCCCCCAACAACTACACTTTCCCCCGCTGCCTGACACGAAGACGACTCAATAGGGGTAAAGAGCGTTTTGAACGGCTATTTCTTCCCGCGATGGAGGGGACGAGAACATGAGCTAACCTGAAAGCGTAAGGCCTCGGTCTTCGCAGAGTTACGACCAGTGCCGAACTGTCGACATGCGTGTGGAATACTCTACACCCGTGGATGCAAAATTCCTTAGCGCGATCTTCCGCATCCATGCCATTGAAACAATGGCCAGGAATATTTATCTTCACATTCAAATCTGCCTGCTCTTGACCTGGATATTTTTTTCACGATTTCGCACGGCAGCGACAACTGAATTGAGGTTGTCTTTTTGTTGGCCGTCATTACTGGAAATGACTAAACGCAGCTAACGGAAAGGCTGCGGTAGGCACACGGAAAACAGTTTGGACAAAGCTCAAGATGATTATTCAGATAGCATAATATAGCAGTGAGTGGCTTGCGAGCTGTGAGACACGGTGTCACGAGTGTGATATACCAGAACTGTCATATCAGACTGTCATACTGTGACAGTCCGATAAGCAGATTCTAGCACACCACCTCACACGAGGTGACACCATGTTCACAGCATAGCGCAAGTCAATTCCGTCGAAGAGTGCGGGGGGTACCCCCCTCCCCCGATCGAGAACGCTAAATCACCAGCAATAGGCACTGTAAATATGGAAGCGTAAGGTTGGCCATAACCTACTGGAAATGACTAAACGCAGCTAACGGAAAGGCTGCGATAGGCACCACGGAAAACAGTTTAGGACAAGCTCAAGATGATTATTCAGATAGCATAATATAGCATTGAGTGGCTTACCCAATTTGAGACCTCAGTGTCACGAGGTGCGATATACGACGTCATATCAGGCGTCATGCGTAATGATCCGATAAACGAATTCTAGCAGTCGTCATTTTCGATAGTCCCTAGGAAAGGATAGGCGTGTCTACTTGTGCGCTTGTCACAATTAAGAATTATGGAGTTCTTACTAGCGAACAAACCAATATTTATCCCAAGGGAATGGTTCATACATATGATATTTTATATATTTAATATCAGATACTCTATGCTCCTTGCTGGACACGCACACACGAGACACGACCCGCATAGATTCCGTGTGTCACAGTATTTTCCCCTTTCGAACACGCACATCACGCCACGCAAGACGCCAACGCCATCAGCCAAGTCCCATTTGACGCCCGATCCGACGGAGGCGGCTCTGGGAGATCTTAGGACCCGATGGGGACGGGCACGCCCGGAGCCTGCGATCTTCGTGATCCATCGGATACGGAGCCTGGAATTATCCGGCTCCGACGGGCACGGTATTCGTCGGATCCTGAGATCTTTGGGATCCATCGGAGACGGAGCCTGGACTTCACAAGCTCCGATGGAGACGGCTCCCCATCGGATCCTGATGAAATTCGGACCCGTCGGAGACGGAGGCTGGGAAAGTTGACGACCCGGCTACGGGTCCCGGGTTGAGCCCGTACCCGTTGTCGACACTGGTTCCCAGTCAAGAGTTGCAAATCTGAAATCCGGCCCGTGATCGGACCCCTCTGCACATACAGCTACTGTCAATTTCACTGTGCAGGAGCGGCATGATTAACTTGCTAGCCACTAGTCGGCGGTGGCACTGCTGTGCCAGCCCGCAGCACAATCATGGTGCCGTGAATTGAAGTTGTCGACACCGTGTTTGAATCATTCGTAGAGCTCCAGAAGAAATCTGAAAAGTCTCGATCGTCGTGCGAGGGATTCTCCCCCTCCTCCTCGTCTGTAGTCGGGCCCGGTGAGTAGTCCGGTGACGGTGGGGCATCCCAATACAGCGGAGGAGGGGGCGGGTGTACCGGGATGTAAAGCCCGATCGGTGCATCGTGAAGGCCTTGCCGAGCACGGTGCCGGCCGTGCCGGCGCGGCGGAATAGCAGCCGGCGTCGCAGAGAGTAATGAAGGCCCGCCAGTGGTCGCCTCAGCAGCACCACCGACCCCAGGCCGGTGTGGTCCGGTGCACACGCCCCGCCAGGAGCGGCAGCTGTGAGTGGCGTCGCGGTGGCGCACACACAGAAGAATGCACAAAGCATCACCGTAATTGCCGAAGAGCGGGCAAACCCCCAAGGCGGTGCACCGCATCCCCGACGAGATGCTGGAGGCTGCGGGACCGCATCCTCACCGTCAATAGGGTCACACCCAGCCGCAGAGCCGTCCACGTCGCCGTCGCAAGAGTCGGTCTCCGACTCGGCGTGCATGTACCGCATCGCCAAGTCCTTGCCCTCAGCCGTGATCGAGAGTCCCCCCATCCTCGCGATCCGGTCCGCAAAGCAGAGGTCGGGCTCGTGCGCGTGCATGGCAGGGAAGATATCTTCCTGGGATTGGCCGGCCCGGGGCCGTGTCACGGAGGCCCGGGCCGAAGGCGGGCCGAAGGAAAAGTTGCGGATTGGCCGAGTCGCATTGAGGGGAAAATCGATAAATTTCCAAAATTTTATCGATTTTTGACAAATTGTCATACTTAAAATTAAAATTTTGCGCCTGCGGCGGGCAATTTTGGGTTCGGGCCGAGACGGGCCGAAATGTGGCCGAAGTAAATTCCCAAAGCGGGCCGAGTCACCTCCGCGGAAGATATCTACCCTGGTGCATGGGGTCCACCGGCATCATGTCACCGGCGTCGGACGCCTCCGACTCGTCCGGGTAAACATGCTCGATTGCCGCCGGCGGTGGCGCCGGCGGTGCGTCCTCGCGGACATGCGTGCAAGCGGCAGCCGAGATGCCTCCTGCCACACCACCCACTGTGAAGCCCCCCATGTGGGTGGCAGGCTGGCAGTAGGGTAGGAAGTCCTGCAACGCACCGCCCTCCCGCTCCGACTCGAGCCCGAAGGCACACGCCGAAACGCCGTCGAGCATCTCCGGCTTACCTCCCGCTAGAAGGCAGAGCGCATCGAACCGCTCGCCGTCGTGCTCGTCCATGGCCGCCTGAAACTGCTCCGCCAGTAAGTCGTTCTCGATGTCACCGAGGGAGAAGCTGTGGAAGCTTCCCCCAGCGCCGTGCTTGCCGCCGTTCGGGCAGTCGCGGTGCCAGTGGCGGGCTTCGTCTTTCTTGCACGTCGAATTCTAGCAGAACGGGATGAAGTCACCGCTGCCCTTGTGAAAAGCAACGCGCTTCCTCGCCTGCGACTGCGGCCAGTTACCCCAGTTTCCCCCCGTCGGGAGGTCACCTGCCGCAAAACGAACACCGGAGCCGCCTCCCCCGTTGCCGATTTTGTTCTTGTCCGCTCGTGGGGTAAAGCCCCGCCCGTTGACCTTGTCCGTGAGGACCTTCAGCTGCCGCTTCACGTCGAGGATGATGGCCGTGAGGTCGGACAGCTGCGAGGTGTCGCCGTCAGTGGCCACGGCCGCTGCGGACACGGTGAACGAGGCAGTGTGCGTACCGGCTGCGACGTGTCGGGCGTAGCACTCGAGGACCCATTGCTGAATGGTGAGGAGGTCCACGGCCGCCCGCTGCTGGTGCGTGAAGAGCCTCGACACCACCGGCGCGTAGAATCCAGGATCCAGCGCCGCGAGGAACAGCTCCTTCACCTCGTCATCGTCGAGAGTGTTGCGCCTCTTGGCGGACCGTAAGGCAGCGTTGAAATCCGTGACGGACTCGGACGGGCCGGTGTGGGCCTTAAAGCGGACGCCAAGGAGGTCCGATGTCCCCTGAAAGGGTGCACCGGAGTCCAGCAGTCGTCGTGCGAGCTCCAGAAGGGCTCGCTTGCCGTCCAGCGGGTGCAACGTCGCAGAGGCCTCGAGCCAGTCACCCGCTGGAGAGGCGGGACACACGATGAGCTCGAGCGTTGAAAAAAGAAGTTTGTTGGCCTCGGGACGTACGGCCAACGTGGAGTCCTCCAAGTCGAACATCGGCGCAAACAAAGCATCCTGCGCTTCGAACGCCTCCTGGAGAGCAGGCACCAGCTTGGAGAGAAGCACCTGCGCGTTGGACTCCGTTCCCGTGAATCGGTCATGCTTCTCACGGAAACATTTCCGGATCACGTGCTTCGCCACGCTCTCGTCGAACCGTTCACGGGTGAGCGAGCGAACACCCGCCAAGAAAACAGCTTGGGCGGAGTTCGCAGCCGGAACACCAGCAGGTGCCGGCGTAGCCGGCGTGACGGAATTACGGGCAGCAGCGGAGTCGAAAATTGTAGCTAAGGAGCGTCGGCGAGACGCCATATACTCGAGGGTCAATCTAGTCGCAACCATGGTGTAGAAGACTGTAGAGACGAAGTGAGGGAAAATGGGACGAGGTGCGGAAGGAGCGGCGGCCAAAAGTCGTAATGCGGTTGTCGAGGAAAGCAAGGGAAAGCCGTGGCGTAAAAAATCTCCCCACGTGCATGTGGATGCAGAGTGACGCGGCCAAGTAGGAAAGTGGTGTTGGATCCGACCAAAATTTTCAACGTCAACCAACGCGAAGCGAGGAAAATGAAGTCCGCCTCGTGCACAAGCCTCCCGTAAATCCAATCAACCAGGCATCAGCTAGGCCATACCGCTCCGCCGCGCCTCTAGTGGAGCCAGTGACGACATCGAGTTCGGTTGAAACCGTATACCGACGTACGGTTAATTTTCAGGCGACGCACTCGATACCGTCGGCTCTAGAAAAAATGCGATACCGTGTGACACCGTCACCGTCGGTTGAAATTGGGCAGCGCCCTCGGGGAAAACCGTAATCGATGCGTGAATTTCCATGACGATACCGCAACCGTCGATTCAAATCGGGTTTCGATATCGGCCATGAAACCGATACCGTGGAAACCGATGGCATCAGTGTATGCGACCGTTGGACCGAGGATGGCATGGCATTGGCTCCAGGCCCAAGCCGCCGTCAGCAAGGATTCGTGCCCTTCGTATCTATCGCTTGTTGTCTTTGCTGTGTTTGTGACATCACGCGACTAAGGTCTCTCAAATTCAAAGCCCACGTCACTCTCACTTATGAATTTGGTGCCTCTGCGCTGTTCGGACCAGTTTTCAAGCTGAGAAGTTAAATGAATATTTGCTGTGCTGTGATATTTCCTTAGCTGGCGAAAACCGCAGTTCACTCGAAATGTTCGAGGGAAATGCAATGACGATACCGAAACCGACGGTATACGTAACATCACGACGCCGCGAGAAACCGTAACCGATGATAACGAGTATGCCACGAACTCGAACACGTAAAGATGAAATAAGTGACGATACCGCACGGCATCGATACCGCCAAGACAGTTCGAGCCTCGATACTGTCGAGGACGATTTTGAACTCGATGCCGTCACTGAGTGGAGCCCCTCACTCCATCTCTGAAGCGTCGCTGTTTAGCCAGACATGGCTAAAATTCGCAGTGTCTAAATAAAGTGTGCGTGGGGCCAAACCTGTTGGATATACCCCTAGGACTCGGGATATATTCACTCAGTGGTAGGTTTTCTCAGAATGTAATAAAGTTGATAAACTAACCCGATATAACTAAGGCTCAGATTCTACCGGTAATTTCAAGACGAGGCTTGGTAATACCGGGTAATTTACCGGTAATACTTTTGGTGGTAATACCGGAAATTTACCGCCAGCAAATTTATTATTATTTTCGCGCTTTCTATCATACGCGATCTTCCAAGCCTTGCAATCGCCTGCAGTGGACTTTTCCGCTAGCTTCAATTTGATATCGTCAGGAACACTATCGCAAGCTATTATCTTCGTTAAGAGCTTTCCAGTGTTGATACTATGGTAAGCGACGTTCGTTTTCAGGTCGGGGTCATATTTGCACGTCAAGACTGTGCGAACGTTGGCCTTGCATGTTTTCTCAGGGGCTAGTGTCTGGAGATATTCGGGCGTATCGTGGAAAAGCGTGAGCAGATATCTGTGCTGAGCACCGAACCCTGATTGCCCTCTAAATGGAGCCGCAAGGGCAGTGTACACCTCAGGAGGTACTCGGTGGGGGTTTCCCCCAGGGTCCTCCCATAATACGGTATCACTTTCTTGAGATTGTAATGATATTTCGTCCGGCATCCTGATGCGCCAGCACGACAGGACACGCAGGATATTATTATGAAAGCCGGGTTACGTATGCAAGTCGAAGTGAGAAGGAGGAGGAGAAAGGAGTGGTCCAAGGGCAAGGCCGCCATCAAGTTCAACGTACAGTACTGTGACAAGTTCTGTAGTCGTTGGTGAAAAAGGGGTATATATGTAATATTACCTTGGAATCGGCCAATTACAGTACATGGTAATTGGTAATTTACCTGGTAATCCTTAAGTATGGGAGGTAAATCGAATAGGGGGGTTGGTAATACCCGGTAATTTACCGGTAATACCCTTACCGGTAATTACCAAAAAAATTACTCCTGCGCCTTAGATATAACGGGCATAAACAGTTAGGGTTCGGGTTCGGGTGACAGTCATACACACTACTATAGGAAGAGTCACAAAGCAAGCGGTGTGACTGTTCCAGCAGAGGGCTCTCTTACCGTCGCGCGGGGAAATTCTCGCCGAAGCGTCAACCCACCTTCGAGCTGGAGAGTGGGGAGTCGTCAAAGACACCAATGCACGAAGTAAAATGTCGTTGAAGATCGGGTGAACCTCTTTGGTGACGTCCACGAGGTCAAAGATGTCCTCGTTGGCGGTGTCCTTGTTGACAAACGAGGACTCCAATGCAGTCACCAAAGAATCCCAAAGAAGTTGACGATGCGGTTCACTTCCGGAAAATGAAGACGCCTTGGTACCTAAGGTGTCCTTCGCAACACGTTTCACAACGTCAATGTCCCAAGACGACTGTAAAACGGCGTTTCCACGGGTCTTGTCAGCAGCAGCAAGGGCAATTTGTGCTGACTGCGGAGTGCTCCTATAGCGAGCACCCACGTTCCTAGCGAAAATAGAATCTAGGCGCATCCTAGCGCCCACGGCCGGGGCTCCAACTGAAGATGAAGTCATCAGAATAAATTCCTATAGGAGGGGTGTTGGGGAAGAGGCGAGGTGCAAATTGTAATGTGGCGAGCGACGGATTCGCAGTTACGGAGAGGGGTGAAAAGGGGGTCGAACGAAACCAACGAAGTCGAATACGCGGCGGCCAAGGAAGCGTCGACAAGGGTGATCAATCCCAGTCTGAAACAAAATCCAACGCGGACACTCGAAGAAGAGGCCGAAAGTCCCCAATCCGAAATCTCACCGTAACATAGCGTAAACCGCGAGCTCTAAGATGGCCAACTCAACACCTCGCGAGGCCCCAACGCCCCGCCAAGCGGAAAAGCTTAGCCAATCATGGCAAAGTTAGCAGTGAAGAAAGCGGGGTGATACCCCATAACCTGTGAGATATATTGTAACGTCAATATATCGGGCGTCACTGAATAGTTTCTCATACAAGTGTAAACTGATTATAAAGATAAACGAATATATAATGCATCTGTGACCTAGGTATCTGTCACCAAGTACTGTACGAGTACTGGTACATTCGAACGGAGTCATGCAAGTTATGACCTACGGTGCACTGAATCCAGCAATATACAGTGCATAACATTGTGTGTCGCATGATGTGTGGTAAAAAGTATACCAAGCAACGATCGACACCGGCGACAACGAGACGTTCCAGGCTTTGTGCCTTATGGCGGGCGTCAAGCCCGAGATCGTCGAAGACTTCTCCGCCAGCTCCTTCGGCACCGTGGACGACGCGCCAGACGACATCGAGGAGTTCATGCAGAACTGCCAACGGGTAGACACACACATGGGTGTTTGCACCGTTGGTGGTGCTGCGCGGCGCCTCAGCATCAACAGCTTCAAGGTGGAGAGCGCCGCGACCGCGGCACCTCCACCGCCACCGCCACCGAGACGACTGCCGATCCGCCGTCGGTGGTGTCGGAGGATGCTGTTCCGCAGCCGGTAAGTGCGGTGCTCTATACGCGCATGAGCCCGACTTGAGTTTTGCGGACAAGCTGGCCGCGATGTGCGGCTTCACCGTCGACGTGGAGGAAGATGCGGCACCGCTGGCTTTGTGCCACATGCGCGCCGCGACGGAGGACGACGAGCGAGAACTCTGATGGAGACTCGCATGCCGACACCGACGAGAGGTACGGGCTACGGGTCGCCCCGATGCACGCGGCTGCGGCAGGCCACCCGTGGGATTTGGGCGTTCGCTGCTCACCACCACCACGGTGTGCAGTGTTCGTGCGCTACGGCCGCGCCGGTCACCGCCGCGGCGTTCGGTGGTGTCGGATTGAGCACTACGGGGAATCCACCGGTCGGTGGTGTCTTTTCAGTTTGCTCATGGGTGCCGATTGACTGTGCATTGACTTCAAAGACGGCTACAACCAACAATGAGGACACCGAAAATTCACATTTTGCTGCACGAATGATTTTACTCGGTGTTTGGGGGCGGCATGGCGACCAACCAGCACTACACCCACCGTCCGGGTGTGCATTTCTAGTGGCTAGTTGTTACACTTGCCTGTGCCTGCACGTATGCGGTATCACAGGTTAGATGTGCAGAGGAGCCCCAAGAAGGGCTAGATTTAAATGTTTCGGGAGCCATCAGAACTGTGCAGTAGAAGAACTGTGTAATCTCCTTGAGATCGCCCTGCCAGTAAGGACAAGCTTCTCTTGGCTCACTGTTTCGTTCGAAGCTGAGTAGGGTTGTTGTTAACTTTGTGTTAGGCCCGCGCCTAGTACTGGTCACCACACTAGGTGGTGTGCTGGAAATGACAATGTGACCTCTGAAACCTGGCACTGGCATATACCTATAGTAGTTTGGGTGACAGTAGCTAGGACCTAAGACCCGACTATATAACGGGTACATCTTGATATTTTATGTCTTCATTCACGTCGTACCCTCTTTCAGGGTTTATATCGAAACCCTGAAAGAGGGTTTATCCCTAAGTTGATATATATGTTGACAACATTATATATCTAACAAGCTTTTTAAACAATTCCCATCGAAATGCACGGTTAAAATGCTTCATATAGTGCTTCGACGGGTTGCAAGGCCCAATCATATGTAGGTGTAGTCTGAGACCTAAAGACATGGGGTGTTGTTGGCCCACAAATTTTCAGATCTGTTCGAAACTCGATCGAAAGTGCACGGTGTCACCGAAGATAGTCCGAAAGTGAACGGGTTGATCTCAAAACAATTCTCAATGTCAGGCAGATGTGCCCGCAGGTGTCACTGTCTCACGTAACAATCTCTAAGTCCACGCTTCCGTAATATAAATTGTGAGATTCGATCAACTGTTGTCTCGTGTAGCGTACATTAGGCTAACCAAATTGTCGATCTGGCCCTTGCTGGAATCATACTTCATAGAAAATGGCAAAGCTGCTAAGTCATGTTGGTATTCATCGTAATTGACTAATAACGACTCCGCATAATCTGCTATTATTTATTGATCAAGGTTAGGAAAATCGATCGATATTGGCCCATCTGGCTACTATCTGCAAGTCCAAGTGACAAAACTAAAATTTTCGGTGAAGCTTTCACAAGGATCAAGTTTATAGTTCTTTTGTTCAACACCTTAGCAAGCTCCAGCAATGCTTATCACCCGCTTGGAAAGTCCGGCCGGACATGATTATTTGGTGAGTTGCGTCTCGCAGTGTTAAGTTGCATGCATGTTGACCATCACAGTTGGTTCCAAGGATGGTGCGCATTGTTTCCTCCAGTTTTTGTGTCATTTGCCGTAATTCCTATTGTAATGGCCTATGCTATATTGTGCAGTCAAGCTCGAAATTGGATTTACTATTGCATATCTCGTCCTAACCACTAACAAAATCGCCGAAATCATCATCATCATCATCATTCCCATCGTTTACTGAGGGCAATGCGCCTCCATTCTTCTGATCAGCCATCAACGTTACCTGTGTGAGAGCCAAACAACCAACCACTTCATATTTTCTGCTATCTGTTTGTGACAATAGAAACCACTTTTGGTTGACTTTTCAAGGGAAGCTTCAAATCTCTGACCAGTTAGCCCAGGTTCGGACCTCATGACCAAAGCACCACATGCACAACTCTTCTGCGTGCTCACTTAAGAGGAGAGACTTCTGAAAGATCAGAGAACCACAAACGGCATACTAGTAAAAGCGACAGGCAAGTGCTTGGTAGCTTGCTGGGGTTGCCATGTAACTATGGAGGCGCCACATAAGGGTGGGGGCGGGCACTTCGCTGCTTGACGGGAGGGTCATACGAGGGCACAGGTGGGCACCTGCTTGGTGGGGGCGCCGTGTGAGGGTGGGGGCACTAGAGCAAATGGCGTGCCCGGTACAAGGGAGGGCACGAGCTTTCGAGAGGCATTGCTTGAGGCTTCGTTGGACCCGCCCTTGAGGCTAAGACGAATGCTCTCCCCAGGTTTGAACGCCATATCCACCTTCGGAACTGTAGGACCCGTGCTTGCCTCGTCGCCGCACTGCTCCTCGGCGCGATTTCGCTCAGCCTGCCTGCCCCGCTCCGCACGCCTGCACCCAAGAGACCCTCCAAGTTCTTCGCTTGACAGATTACGGCACTTCAATGTGCTTGACAGACTACGGCACTTCAATATGCTACTTCATTATGCCTGACACATTGCGGCACTTCCATATGCTTGACGCGGAGGTTCATATCATCTCGTACAGGGTACTGGCCAGAAGAAGAAAAAAACAAATTCTTTTAGAAACCTCGATTGACACTAAACTGTTTTCTTGGTTGTCATCGAAACAATATCGTTTTAAGCTATCCTTGAGCTACGGAGTGCAGTAGGTACAGGCAATGGCTGGTGACGGCTGATCCTGAACAGTGAGAGAGCACATACACGCTGATTTATCTTCGGGCACAAGATGCGAGATTGCAAGCGCACAGGCAGGGACGAATCATTCTAGGTTTAGGACGGGCGCGTATCATCTGCACCTGTAGTAGTCTTGAAGGGTGGCTTGAAACTCGGACGCACTGTGTCTTTCCGCGAATCCGATACCTACATAGGCGTGCTGTCCTCCCTTCCCTTCGCCAAAACCAGCCCCATCCAATTCAAGCTTCGAATTCTCAATGGAGACACTTTATCAGCCACTTGCAAGTGGCTTACAAAAATCACATTCGCCATAGGTAAAGTCCCCTCAAGCTAAAAAAGCTTCGAACTAACATCAACAGGACTCCAATTCCAACGCCCCCGTTGCAAAACTGAATTCACTAGCCACAATGTGTGGCGTCACGCATTTCGAAGAGTTGTTCTAACGTCGCAGATAAGTGCGAAGATGCGTTAAGAGCACTTTCTCTTCCAATACTGTTGATAGCCTTAAATGGACAAAGTTGGTCTATACAAGGAAGTATCAAACCTTCCTCCTCCACGCGAATTGCAAAGTATCGCGAAGAATCCAGGACCGGCTCGACGGCCTGCAGAAAGCAATAGCCAACGATCACAGGAGCATAGCGTGGAACCATACATGTAGGGTCTTGGTGACAACTTTGAACTTCACGCGCATCGATGGCCAAATACATTTGTTCACCAGAGAGCAAAGGGTAAGGGTCAGGTCAAAGCTGTGGCTTAGGAACCAGGTACCGATATAAGAGGCTTGTCAACATACACAGGACACGCTGCGAATAGCTCTCCTGAAGTTCGCAAGCGCAGGTTAGTCAAGTACGAGTTGGCCGACCCTAACAACGGGAGACGCGCTGCAATAAGCGACATGAGAAAGAAAAAGCGACGCAGAAACATACCCGTCGTCTGGTCTTCTAGCCGAACTGAGCACTTCTCTCCTTCAGAACTTGTTGAATTGCACGCCTGTGACGAAACAAGCCGCAAGAAGAAAGCATCGTAACTGAGGCCCCAGATGATCTAAACAGACATATAAGGTATTTCGGATGTTGCAGTCTTGCGATAAATATTACCTCGACGATTCGGATAGAAACAGTTTTCAAAGGAGGCTTCTCTATATTCCAGTCCGCGGCCCTGAAGAGCGAAATACAGCCAAAGACTTTCTGTCAATTACCCAATCTCAGAGTGTTGTTAAGATCTGCATCAACCGCACAAGCAATGAAATTGTAGCTTGTGACGTCAGGTGAACAAATCGATGCTGGATCAAACAGTATGTGAAGACTTTTTTTACATTCAGCAGGATGGAAAGTTGTGCCTCGACTACCAACCTGTGCCCTGCACTTGTGCGAGCCGGAGGAATCTGGAACGAAGACAGTACATATTTCTTGTGTTAGAATCGATCCCCATGCTTGTACCAAGTGCTTTAAAATACCAACTTCCGTACATCCGGCAGTGATAATCTCGTTTCTAAGATAATGGACATCAACAGCTACATTGGGACTGACAAGGTGTCCGAATCATCGCAAAAATTAAGTTCTGCGTGAAGATACCTGGTAAAGAAACGACTCAGGCAAATGACAAAGAAGAATATCAAACGTGGCATCCCCGGACTCATCTTTGCATGTTTGCTTCACACTCCCTTCCTGTAGAGAGTCCTCCATTTTGTTCCCAGTCAAGGTGTGGTGGGATGCTTCAAGGCGCAAACTTGACGCGCGAAAGCCAGAGGTGAAGATAACGATAATAAACGCGCACAAATTGCTGTTAATTTCCACAAGTCTCAGTTTTGACTTCTAGAGCTCCTCCAGAAGATGATGCTTTACAAAGTTTTTAACACCCCATTTGCATTATTTTGCTGCGTCCTCATTTCATATCGATATGCATATCTATCGTTTGTGATGATTCTTGAATCATGATACCGTTACTCTCGCAAGCCAGACGAGAGGTTACGAGCGCGGCCGATCGCGCGATTCTCGACGGATAGAAATGGAAGAGCAGCTCGTAATTCTGTTTGGGCGACAGCGACAGCGACAGCGATATGCATGTCGATAGCGACAGCTGAACAGTGACATCGACAGGCAATATCGAATAACTATCGAATAACAATATATAGTATGAAGGCGCGTTGCGTTGGACCCTCCCGTCTCCTCTTCTGTATCAATACGGAAAAGTTTTTTAAGA
>LGRX02013685.1:0-13999 GCA_001247695.2 Cymbomonas tetramitiformis
GCCATACTCATGGTGCCTGGGGGTGGCGCGCAGCGTGTGCACGGCGACCGGGCGCCATCGAGGCTCTTCGGAGAGGAGATGAGCGGGCCTGGGAGCGTCACACCGCACGCGTGCCCCGGCGACGAGCGCGGAGCGCAGCACCCACGTGAGGGTCGCTGCTGAGGCCTGTGTGGCCGACGCTCCAGGCGAGATGGCGCCCAGAGATGGGACGCCTCGCCACACGCAGACAAGGGACGCCGCCCTTGTGCTCGTGTCGCTACAGGGTGAGCACGAGAGGTGCTCGCCCGCGCCCTTCCCCACGGCGCCATGAGAAAGCGTCCAGGCGTGGACCGCTTTTCTTTTGGGGGGGAAGAGAGCGCGCTGCGGGTGGCACACGATGACCACCGCGAGCGCGCCGAGCGCACCGCCACGAGGCAGCCGGATAGATGGCCGCTGTCTCGGGCCGCGTGACGCGCAGCTGCCCCACCAGGCACGCCATACTCATGGTGCCTAGGGGTGGCACGCAGCGTGTGCACGGCGACCAAGCGCCATCGAGGCTCTTCGGAGAGGAGATGAGCGGGCCTGGGAGCGTCACACCGCACACGCGTGCCCCGGCGACGAGCGCGGAGCGCAGCACCCACGTGAGGGTCGCTGCTGAGGCCTGTGTGGCCGACGCTCCGGGCGAGATGGCGCCCAGCGATGGAACGCTTCGCCACACGCAGACAAGGGGCGCCGCCCTTGTGCTCGTGTCGCTACAGGGTGAGCATGAGAGGTGCTCGCCCGCGCCCTTCCCCACGGCGCCAGGAGAAAGCGTCCAGGCGTGGACCGCTTTTCTTTTGGGGGGGAAGAGAGCGCGCCGAGCGCACTGCCACGCTAGCCATTTCTTTGATGGTGAGGACGTGGCCCAGCCGCTGGCGAGGGGCGCTCTTGGACGCACGCGAATTGAGGACCTGGTGAACCTATGGCATACGGTTGAAGCGGACGACGCGTAGTAGACGGAGAACTGAGTTTGTGCGCCTGCACGACGAGCATATGTGACCTCTTGACCGAGGTCCCCTACTTGCAAGATTTTTGTTCCGTATTATCGACAGCCTTGGTAGCCGATGCGAGTGTTATGACCATCATGATGGCGGGAAATTGAAGACCGAAAGCTGCCTTGATATGAGTAGTATGCCGCTGTGAGGAGCGCCAGCGATGTGACCTTAGTGGAGCCCTCAAGCTAATCAGATGAGCAAACGCGATGAGCAAAGTAGTAACGTATATGTTCGCGAGGCCGCTTCCCACGTGAAGGGGGGGGGAGTTGTGCTAGGACAACATACTGTGTCATGCGCGGATGACTCAGCGGTGTCATACATGCTAGTAGTGCCATACGCGCCTTATGATATTAGCGCCCGAGACCCCTGTTGAGGAAGAGACCCCCCCTTAGTGGGAGTACACAGTACTAGTGTACGGTGTAATAAGGTGTCATAGTGAAGCACTGACACCTCATACTGCATGATACTGTAGTAGAAGCATCTGATAGGTTAATGAGACTTGGCCATGCAGACTAGGATTAACATTGGGTAAGATACTCAGGTGAGCGTCAGTAACACACGCTCGCGCAAGCGTGGCCACTAAGTCGTCCGGACTCTGCATCTGGTTGGCCAACACTTTCTGAGTTAGAACTCCTTGCGCTGACCCCTCCACCCGGTCCCTGATGATCAGTCGTAGTTCTTCTGGCACGGTGGTGATGGTGGCCTCTTCCTGATCTCCATCGTCGCAGGACTTTTTCTTCGTCAACGCCCTCTTCACCAGTGCCTCCTTGAAGTGATCTTGCAGTTCTCTCATGAACTTCTTCAGGGGAGCTAACAGATGTCCAGATGGTCTGTCTCCGCTGGGGCTATCCGTAGGGCATGTGTACGTGGTGATGCGGTCCCGTAGTTTCCGTAGAGAAAGCAACAATCTGTCCTCAGCTCAGGGTAGATATCTTCCGCGGAGGTGACTCGGCCCGCATTGGGAATTTACTTCGGCCACATTTCGGCCCGTCTCGGCCCGAACCCAAAATTGCCCGCCGCAAGCGCAAAATTTTAATTTAAAGTATGACAATTTGTCAAAAATCGATAAAATTTTGGAAATTTATCGATTTTCCCCTCAATGCGACTCGGCCCATCCGCAACTTTTCCTTCGGCCCGCCTTCGGCCCGGGCCTCCGTGACACGGCCCCGGGCCGGCCAATCCCAGGAAGATATCTTCCCTGCCTCAGCTTCCAACTCCTTCAGCTTGGTATAGTCTGCCCGCTGTTGATCCCTCTCTGTCTGCTCCTGCTCGACTGGTCTTCGGGGCGGTGGACAGTTCGGAGGTTCTTCTTCAGGTTCCTCTGGTGGAGGTGGAGGCTGGGACTGTCGAGGGGGTTGTGACTGTGGTAAAGTGACACTGGGAGTTGGGATGTTGGGCAGTTGGGCCAATGCACCAGACCAGGGCGGCTGAGTACAATTCTGACAGAGTGGAACTTGCTCACACGTTCTGTTGGGTCCCAGCATGACGTCCCATACTAACCCAGAGGCGACCTTAACCCCTCCAGCTGGTGACAACAACAGTCTACCGCATCTGCTGCAATCCGTGCCGCTCTGAACAGCCTGATCCCGTCTGGGTCCTACCAGCTGCATCACCGGGCTGATCAGTGACTCCCGAGCTCTGTGGTTCTGAGCGTGCCCATAGCTAATCGCTAAAGTGGAGTACTGTTTGGCTATGGCCACGGCTGTCTGAGCATCAGCATCGTGGCGCCTCACGTAGTCCCTGATACCCTGTTCTACAGTGATGGGTACCAGTGGGTCTCTCCACTCTTCCAGGGCTTCGTGGCTTGGTGGGGCTGCCTTAGCCGATGACGCTGAGCCTGATGCTTCATCATTGCCAGACTTGGACGGGGATCCTCCGGACTCAGATCGGGTGGTTATGGCTAAACGCCACGCCTCGTCGGGACTCAGTGAGGGATGCCGAGCCTTAGTCCAGTCATACCAGACCCACTCCGACTCTTCGGGTGAAGGAACTACTGCGCAGATGGCCTCCTTTCCCTTCAGAACCTCCCTCTGGGTTGCTATCAAAGCTTCCCAGCCCTCCTCTTCCCAACTCACCACTTCACCTCGAGCTGCTGCCAGAGCGACGGCCTTCTGGCGCTCTTCTGGGAGGCACTCAAAAGCCTGGTCCCGCAGAGCCTTGTCTTTGAACAAAGTTCTGACAGCCATCCCTTCTGTCAGCTCAGGCTCCAGAGCTGATACTCGAGAGGCAGGCTCCTCATCTACAGCCTTCCCTTTTGCTGCCTTGACTGCCCTCTTCTTGGCTAATTGCTTCTTCCGCCTCCGTTGCCGCCTGCTGCTGCCGCTGCTGCTACCTCTGCCTCTACGCCTGCTGCTGCCGCGGCTGCCTCGCTCCGGGGAAACTGTAGAATCGCTGGAGTCACTGGGCCCACTGCTGTCGCTGCTGGGAGGGAAACGAGGAATTGGTGAGAAGCCAGGGGGATATGCCAATCCGCATCTGGGTATTTCCTCCCACTGCGGCACGGATGGTTGCCTCTGGGCCTCTGCTGGAGCCGCTGAGAGTGCTGTGAAGCGTTCCGAGAGAGCTGAGAAGGTGTTGCGGGTGGGGGTCGCTCCTCTTTCCTTAACACGTGCTCTGCCAAAGTTCACTCCTGCAAAGAGTTTCCTTGGCAGCCCTTCCTGGTGTAGCAGAGTCCCGTGTTTAAGGGCACGCCTGTATTCCCTTTCTGTCACTCCGGCCTGTAGCACAGCCAACTCCTGCGGGGAGGCCGGATGCCAAATGATCTTCCCGCTCCGGGTGCGTGGTTCATTATAGAACCATTGCGTGAGGGTCTTCTTTTCCTCAGCTGACAGTGCAACTATCTGCAACCTCACGGGGGCTGAAGCCTGCGATTCCGCGCTGTCCCACTGTGGTCGCTCCACGCAGTGCTGGTTCCCTCTATCCATCTGATCACCCGGACCTTCTGGTCCTTCCCGCACTTGCTGTACGCACGGTCCAGAGCTATTTGCTCTGGCGACCGGAAATCCTTCCTTCGGTCTGGCGATCTCTGCCTGTCCCCCTGAGGAACTGAGGGTTGCCCAGCTGGCTGAGCCTGCCGAGCTGGCTGAGCTGGAAGGTAGCTCTGATGCCTGGAGACGGGCTGATTCTCTCAAAGCTCTGACAGACCGTGCTCCTTCCTTCAGCTGCGGTCCGACTCTCTCCAGGGCAGCCACCAATTCCCGGCTGGCCAATTCCCCTCTGGCTTCCATCGCTGGGCGCGGTGTCGCTGGAAGGGGTAGTGCTGGAAAATCCTCTGCAGAGACACAGGGGTCAGGCAATACAAAGTCCGCGTGTTGCAAGGCTGATGCTGGCTGAGTCAGGTTCTCGCCAGAGCCTCCGGCGCTCAGGACAGGTGAGGGATTCTGATCGCGAATCGCTGGAACTGCGCCTGCTTGGGCGACTGGGGCCACACCTGCCTTGGCCGCTAAAGCAGCGTTTGCTGACTGTCCCGGCATTGAAGGTGAGGATGCCGAGACAGTCGAGCTAGAGGACGCTTGACCAGTCGCAGTCTGACTGACAGCGGCTCTGCTGCGCTGGATCAGAAGCTCAGTACGTTCTGGTCTCTTCCTGGTTCGTTCAGCGCGCCCCTCGCTGGTTACAGCCAGTCCTTCCAGCGTCGTCGTCGAGCCAGTTCGTGAGTCGGCAACAGCCGTAACTCCAGACACCGATGGCGTTGTAACAGCCGCACCTTCAGACACCGATGACGTTGTAACGACCATATCTCCAGACACCGATGACGTTGCGACAGCCGTATTTCCAGACACCGATGACGTTATAACAGCCGTATCTCCAGACACCGATGACGTTGTAATAGCCGTATCTCCAGACACCGATGACGTTGAAATTTGGCCAGAGCCTCCGGCGGAAAGGGTCGACGTGGGGACCCTATCCCCCACCATTGGGCAAGTAACAACAGTGGCACTTCCAGACACCGATGACGTTGAAATTTGGCCAGAGCCTCCGGCGGGAAGGGTCGACGTGGGGACCCTATCCCCCACCATTGGGCAAGTGACAACAGTGGCACCTCCAGTCACCGATGACGTTGGAATTTTGCCAGAGCCTCCGGCGGAAAGGGTCGATATGGAGGCCCGATTCCCCGCTTTCGGGCAGGAGGTCGCAGAAACGGATTGAGCTGCGAGTGCTGCCATGTTCATCCGTTCTAAGTCCTGCAGCTTAGTGGCAATCGGAGTGAAAACAGGGGTATGAGCAGGGGTCTCCAGTGCCGGAATAACCCCTACTGGCTCACTGGGCAAAGTACTCAGTGGTACTGGGCTCACTGGTACTTGCACAACTTCCCCCCCCCTGCCGAGGGGGTAATTCCTGCGCTGGCAACGTGCACTAAAGGTGTCACAGCAGGTGGCTGCTGCACAGCTGCTTCCGTCACTGGAACAGGATAGGACAGGGCCCAATTCGGTGCCACGGACGCCGTGGGGTACGGTGAAAGTTCAGGCACTGGCAAATTCGGCACCGGGGGAGACAGCATACCCGGAGAAGGGTACCCCATTGGTACGCCGTACGCAGCCGCTGGCAACGGAGTGTTGTGTGGCCACAAGGTACGTGGCTGCAGTTGGTGCTGCTGACCGTACTGCTGTTGTTGCAGAAAAATTTGCTGTTGAAAATTCCTCTGGTGAGCTAAATCCTCACGGGGCTGCGGCTGCCAAAATTGACCGGCTGGCGTTGTCATAATTGGGCTGCCGTTGGAGCTGCGCTCGTCATACCCACTGTGGGGGCCGGAAAAATCGTACGAATTCCGCTGAAATTGCGGCGGCGCCGTCATGAAATTACGCTGCGGCAGTTCGTGCAAAAATCCGTACGCAGAATTCACATCAAGCTGCTGCGTTGAGCCAACGTACGAGAGTCCAGGTTGCGTGTGCGCAGCCGATTGCGGAAAGACGTGCGAAACAATTCTTGGGTCGAGCGATTCAGAGTAATTCGCCGCCGAAAGAAACTGCGATTGCTCCGTGGAAGCCGCTACAGCCGTGTGCGGCGGAATTCCATGCTGAAAGTCCATGATTGCGCTGTGAGTGAACGCACGTAAACGGCAGTGAACTCACACAGTACGGGCGATAAATTTTTGCCGATTGACGCCGATTTCGGTTGAACAAAAGGCAGATCCCGCGGAAAGGTACCTGCAAAGACGAATTACATCACACTTGAACGTGTGGTATATGCATTCAGGAACAGTATATGATATATTTTCCGTCGAAATTCGCAGCCCTGACGAAAGGCGGACGCAATTAAGCGTGTTTTACGTCGTCGTCTTCAGAATTCTCGTGGGAACCCGCGGAAAGGCCTCGCGGAGAAGTCGTGTGCCGATAATTGTACACCCGAAGTTCAGTCGGCACAAACAGGTCGCGTCTAACGCAACCACGCTGATACCAGTTGTTCGGGGGTGCTCTCTAAGAGCTTCTAAGTCTACTTAACAATACATGGCGAACCTAGTTCAAGCCTGCAAGAGATATGTATGGCTGTAAGCATGATACATATATGTGAATCGGATCTTTCTTAAATGTCGGAGTTACAACAGCCAGGTGTGGCTGTTCACAGTAACAAATTCAAACTGTTTCATTCAGCCTGCTCGGCTGCTTTATGCCATGGTTTCCGATCTCGAACTTTCGAACATAACTCGATGTCGACTCCTGTCAGGTCCCATCATACTTCATGAGAACTCGATCTGTCACATCATAGAATCTGCCGACTAGCCCAGTTATATCATCACTATATTCAGAGCCACTCCATATCACTCTGAATAATTATAACTGTGCTGACTTGGCAATATTGGAGGCCATACCAGCTTTCCCTCCAATTTCTCTGACTGCTGGTTTTCCCACCAAAACTCACTTTCGGGTTAGGTATTTCTGTCAGTCATTTCTGTCAGACCCCCTTGTCATCTGGTCACATAAATGCCTGTCACTGATGACTGTCATCGTACCCGTCACTCGTAGCTCTGATGCGCCATCATACTGTCTCGTGACTTACCCTAGCACATGCAACAAGGAGGTCAGAGCCGAAACGATAGTAAAAAAACAACTACAGATGGGCGACGAAACACAGGCATAGAGGTAAACAGAGTGAGGACATGAAAATGATAGGGGCCAAAGTCATGACAATGCACATTGTGATAGACGCACTGAATACGCTTGTGGAACAAAGAAAAGGGCTCAAGGGAAGGACAGGAAACATGGAACAGAAGCACAAACACAACCCTCCCGGGTCCGGGGGGGGAGGGGGCTGAAGAAGCAGTGCCCGGGAGAGATAGAATAGATGGACGGAAAGTGGGGCGGGCGGCCGGGCGGCCGGCCCGGCCGCCCAGCCGCCCGGCCGCCCCACTGCCCGTCGCGACTAAATCGACGCAAGATTAGGGTCGCCATAATTAAGCCCACACTTAACGGATGTAACGCGATAAACTATATTTTATGCATATTTTCCCATACTTAACAGTGACGCGCGATGATCGATAGCACATGACGCCCTGTCAACGGCATACACTGACTCCCCCCTCCCCCCCTAACCAGGGACTCAGGGGGTGTGACCCAGTCGTATGCGAGTGTCAAACGTGCGTCAGGGAGACGAGCCTAACGCCAGAGCTTGACAATCGTATACGATTGTCAAACGTGAGTCAGGAAGTACCCTGTTGTTGGTTTCATCCTATTGGTTTGCGGCATTCACCTTGAGAGGCCCATGCCCTCCTTGGCAATATTTAAATCGCTTGAGGCCTTTAGGAGGATCATTTTCCATTCCTTCCTGGAAGACACACCGCTTCATCTTTGCGTTATCAAGAATGGCGGATACCCACTACGCCCTGTTTGGGATTGTTCTTCCTTACATTCGGGAAATGCGTCAATTGCGTGAGGAATACTTTGTGCAGGCATGGGTCGAAGAACGTTTCTTGTGAGCGTTGGAAGAAAACATTTTGACGTTTTCGGGCATGTTTGGTGATGTTTGAATGCCTGTAACTTTGGCTCACTATATCTATGAATTACGTGATCTGCTCGAAGTCGATTGGGGGATGTTCGTGATCGGGGAAATTTCTTGCAGATATTCCCTACCTCCAACTTTGAAGCCCCACATTACGATGATGAAGGGTTCCATTGGCAAGGAGCTGGCATGTCAAACAACTTCAGATTCCGGCTAGACTACATCGATTTCGACGACTTCGAAAAACGATGGCTTCATGAATATCATTGGGCCTGGTACAACGGCTTTTACAACGAGCATGCAGATGCTCAATGGATCTACCCGTCGCGGTACGAGTTGTCTATGTGGCCTGCCTGCAGTCGATGCCGACGCATTGATATGGATCTTACCCGTATTGGCGACGAGTACATCTGCACTGACCTTGTCGACTGTCGGTGGATGACTCGTCTTGATTTGAATTGATGGTCGAATCTCAATCGGTGGATTTAGCCACCACCCATCTATTCTAGAAAACAATTCTTCTCGATGCGGGCAGCAAAAGAAATCATAAGAGAATCAGAAGACGAACCTAACGCAAAAGCTTGACAATCGTATACGATTGTCACACGTGAGTAAGGGGGGGTTCGGACCTAACGGAAAAGCGATGTCGTATACCATTGTCAAACGTGAGTAGGGAGCGGTCGGACCTAACGCAAGCAGCAGTCGTATACGATTGTCACGTAAATAGGGGGGGTCGGACCTAGCGCCTATTTATGAAGTTGAATAGCGTGTTCTAATCATATGTTGTCGCATTCAAAACCTTGCTGGCGAGAACATCCATTACACCTCCAATATAAATCAGGACATTGTAGAAACAATGTTCGAGCTTGAACGTATGCACATCGATTTACGGAAATGTCATGTGTGCCAATCCTGGACTTGGTTTCTATCTCGTGAGGAAGTGTTCGTCGATCCTACGATGCTCCATAGGCATGACCCCTCTTATGCCAAGTGGATGTTCATTCGCGAAACTCGGGATATGTGGTATTTCGAACTATTGGATGCGCATCGGTATGCTACTACTCTGACGCAAGAAGTGGCTAGCGCACTTGCCCCGGATTCCTGGCCAGTAATATCGGCTACGCAATAGATGGAGCATGCGATTCTTGCCTACATGAGCAGAAACAGTTGCTGAGTGACACTCATGCAGAAGAATATGGCGAAGCTGTGTGATCTCACCGTCATCTGTAGGAACTTTGGCAGTAGGTGGAATGTAAAGCTGTCTGCCAAAGATGGTCTTGCGATATAGCAATCCCCGAATGAGCTCGAAGCTGCTGACAGTCTGTGATGATGTTGCTGATGCCAGTTTGGAAAGTATCGATTGTGCAAAGGGATCACGATCATACTGTGATGTGATAATGTCGTGTAGCTGATGACCCGATGATGCAGATATAAGAGCAATAAATGTAGGGTCTGGAGATATGTCAGCTGATGTAGTTGCCAATGAGGCAATGTGATGTTGCAGACAATCGGACAGTTCGAAAAGGGCAGACATACGTGTAAGGGCATCTGCAACCTTATTCTTCTCGCCTGCAATGTGCTCAATCCGAAAGTTGTACTCGGAGAGCTCATCCAACCACCCCGCCTGTTTGGGGCTTAGTGTGGATTTGGACTGGAAATAAACCAGTGGCTTATGATCTGAACGAACGATAGTCTCTGGAGCTCCCAGCAAGATATGGCGAAAGAACCGGAAGCCCTCCACAATGGCATCGCCCGGCATGCGAGAGGTCCGGGGATCGATTCCCGGCCTGGCTCACCTTTTTCGGGCTTCTGGTCTTGCGGTACAATTTCTGTTTCCCCATGAGGTTATGGGCCCACCACGCTTCCACTGCGCGTCGCGGTTGTGTGGTTGTGCCACGTAGACACTTCAGAGTGAGGTTGTGTCATGAGGAACGCAATTTGGCATCTCCAGCCACGGCATCTCCAGCCCCTAGTGCGTTCCTTTGTGTGTCACTCCTCGGCGTCCACGTGGCACGGTGGGGATTCAGTACTCTGTACCGCACCAGAATCGCCATCAATAGCCTGAGTAGCTCAAACGGCAGAGCGCTCGCCCGGCATGCGAGAGGTCCGGGGATCGATTCCCGGCCTGGCTCACCTTTTTCGGGCTTCTGGTCTTGCGGTACAATTTCTGTTTCCCCATGACTCTCCATGAAGTGCCGTCCATGAGAATAGCGGTGCGCTAAGGTGGTGACGGTGCCGGCCTTCACGTGCGCGGTGTAGCATTCGCGCACCCATTGCTGGATGGTGTAAAGGTCGTGCGCTGCCCGCTGTTCGTGGAGAAGAAGCCTCAACACCACCGGCTGGTAGAATGTATGGTCCAAAGCTTTGATGAACAGGGCCTTGATGTCCTCGTCGAGAAGCGTCGTCCTCGTTCGTGCAGCCTTCAGCGCGGCGTTGTCGCGAGGACGCGAACGCTGAGCATGTCGGATACACTGCCCTTGGAAGGGGTCACCGGATGGTAGCATGCGGCGTGCAAATTCCAAGAGGACCCGCTTCCCGTCGGACGGAAAAGCGGAACTGCGGACGCGGCGCAGGGTCAGTCAAAAGTAGCGCCGGCGGCCCATCCCGCGCGCGCGCGCTCATTTGCATCCTTGCTTCAAAGAGGACGGGCGAGGGTCAAGATCTCAACGTCAAGAGCTCCTCTACTCTGGCTGAGACCACGAGCCTCCGGGCGCGATTTTTTTTTCACTTTTTAAGGATTTTTTTTATTTTTCTGTATTACACCGGAGGCTCTGGTACTTTTCGCGTGAGGCCAAAAAAAGGTTCTCCGAATGCTTTAAAAACTTTACAGGGCCGAGAATATGTTCAGACAAGCAGAAGTTCTGCTTGGAACGGGGTCAAAAAGTCATTAGGCTCTTCACAAACACTGGTAATAGGATTTTTACAGTAAACACTGGCAGACAGCAAAACTGTAAATCTTACAAAGTGCATAACTTTTCAATGGATCCTCTATTTTCGATCATCTAACCATCATTCCAAACTGGATTTTCACCCCCATCTCCGTTATGCACATGGTTACCTTAAATTTCATCTCTAGGCATATGAAATATCTCGCCTCCCTAGTCGAGTCAAACACTCCCACTTTCGGAATCAACTATGCTACGCTAATATGTTGCCACGTATATCCATTTCACCCAACATGTCGATATATACAATTATATAGACAAACAGATATTGATGATGTTCACTTCAACGAGATACGTACTTTTTCTAGCCTTCTTACTTCGGCTACGCGCCGTGATCGGTACTACCGGCTCTGTCTTTCTCCTTTTCTTTGAAGTCGTACGTTCCCTTGCCCTGCAAATGTCACACTTGCTACTGCAATTCGCCTTTCCGACGTTCGCATCTCCAAAATACATCGCTATCTTCTTGTGGCGGCATATCTTTTTCTCATCACAATATTCCTTCATAATTTTCAAGCGTTCATGACCCACATCTTGCGTTTGTGCGTTAGTAAGGGACGAAGCAAGCTTATTAAAATCTTGTGCCGAGTATAGCAACAAACATGTGCTATCATTTCCATCTCTACCCGCTCGTCCGATCTCTTGAACGTACCCATCAAGTGAATGCGCCATAGAGTGATGCACAATCCACCGCACATCTGCTTTATCAATTCCCATCCCGAAAGCCGTTGTCGCCACCACTACCTTGGTCGCCCCTTGCATCCACCTCGTGTACACTTCGGACCGCTCGAAATCTTGCAGATCCCCATGAAAATGTCCAGCTAGAATTTGTTGTGTCGTGAGCCAAGTTGATAATTTCTCACATTGCTCCTTTGTGCTACAGTACACTATACCCGATGTTCCCGTCCCATCTCTTTCACTTTGTTCGATGATGAAACTACGAACTTGTGCCCACGATTCCGATACCACCGCCTCGCCCTTGTTTACGATGACCATCCCTTCTTTCTTTTCAACGATTGAAATATTCAAGTTCGTTCTCCTACTAGAGCCCATGAACTTGTCAGCCTGGTCTAATTTCAACGTTTTAATGATATCTTTTGTCGTCTTTTTTAAGGCCGTGCCGGTGAACGCACTGAAGGGAACACCTCTATATGTATCTCGAAGCTCTCCCAGGCGGCCATACTCCGGGCGAAAATCATGCCCCCATTGACTGATACGATGAGCCTCATCAATAACAAATCTAGCCAAGTGGCCTGACCCATGTAGACCACTTAATACCGCCCGCAGCTCGGTGTCTGTCATCAATGACTCCGGTGTGACATACAAAATTCTAATTGTTTGCTCCTTCAAAGCATGTAAAATCGCCCTCTTCTCATTCGACTCGAGCAACCGCCTGTGAACATAACGGTCGGCACTTCCTTTTCTATTAAACTACGCACTTGATCCTCCATCAGGGCCAGTAACGGCTGGACACCTATTGTCACCCCTCGTGATAAAATCGCAGGCAACAGGTAGCACAAACTTTTCCCAGATCCGGTCGCTAGCACCGCTAAAAGGTCAAGTTGTGCTAAGGCAGATGTACATATATCCTCTTGTGGCGGTCAGAACTCTGAAAGTCTGAATGCCGGAACATGTCTGTATTCACGAATCCCATTAACTCTGTTTGTAATGTCGCATCCTCCATATCGAAGTACCTGAGACAAACGCATACAGTAATCACTCAGTAATAAGAAAACCCGCCAATAAGAAAGTAGCCAGCTTTTTTGATTTCTTCACAGTATTTAACACATAACACTCCATATTTAAGATCTCTATATAAATAAGAAATTTGCTAGGCTGACCTAAAATTCCTGTTTTCTTAAAATCGAGTGTTTACTGTAACCACACAACCCCACTCGCATGCTGCCATTTGCCTATTTCCCTGTGACTGTGCTGACCCCTCCTTCAATTTCTCATCAGCCCTCTCACTATACCCTATCCTGTATGACAATGATGACACGCATGACTGAAAGTGTCCCTAGCCCACCCTCTCCACCTAAAATGACCCTCCCGGGGCCTCAAAAGGCCCCCTTCACCCATCCTTATACCCACATGCTCCCCACACCCTGCACTACAGGACTGTGCTGACCCTTCCTTCAATTTCTCATCAGCCCTCTCACTATACCCTATCCTGTATGACACTGATGACACGCATGACTGAAACTGTCCCTAGCCCACCCTCTCCACCTAAAATGACCCTCCCGGGGCCTCAAAAGGCCCCCTTCACCCATCCTTATACCACATGCTCCCCACAGCCTGCACTACAGGACTGTGCTGACCCTTCCTTCAATTTCTCATCAGCCCTCTCACTATACCCTATCCTGTATGACACTGATGACACGCATGACTGAAACTGTCCCTAGCCCACCCTCTCCACCTAAAATGACCCTCCCGGGGCCTCAAAAGGCCCCCTTCACCCATCCTTATACCCACATGCTCCCCACAGCCTGCACTACAGGACTGTGCTGACCCTTCCTTCAATTTCTCATCAGCCCTCTCACTATACCCTATCTTGTAACTTTGGGACATCAGCCCTCTCACTATACCCACCTTGTAAACCCTAGGGGCCTTTCTATTTTGCACAAAGGGTTTATCTTATCGTTTACTTGTTACTTGGAGATATGTAAAGTAACAATACGAGGCTTACCTTCAAATAGACTCTTCCATAGCTCGTTGTGACTTGGTGTGCAAGTTGATACGCCTAATCTTGTCTTCTTCATCATAGGACCCCCCAACCAAAGAACCCAATCAGCCATGGCCAATAACACAAAGTTAATGAGGTTTAATGAAGCAAGGGGGGTATGTATCTTATAGGGGGAGGTGTTACCTTTCGAAAGAGCCTTCAAGCCCTTAGTTTGAGGCGGTGTGCAAGATGCTATGGCTAATCTTGTCCACCTAGGTGTAGCCCCCCCTTGCCCAACAACCCAATCAGCCATGGACAATAACGCAAAGATAATGAGGTTTAATGAAGCAAGGGGGGTATGTATCTTATAGGGGGAGGTGTTACCTTTCGATAGAGCTATTAAGCGTGAGGTTTCATGAGGTGTGGAAGATGCTATGGCCAATCTT